>CM042240.1:16725653-16830653 GCA_023566225.1 Romanogobio albipinnatus
GTTGTTTTGGATTAAAAAGTGGGATGCATTTTGAAGAGTGGACTCTTACACAGAGATGTATGAATCTTGAGTGTTTTAGCTTTCAAATGATGCATAGTTTGTGATAGTTGATTGAATATTTTGTATGAAACAAAAGTAAATAAAAGTACAGACACGCCCACTTCCGTCAAGATTTAAATAAAAAATCATATTTGTTACAATAAATTTTAACATTAAAATAATTGTCAGTATCACCGTTTTAATTATTATTTTTTTAATCAGTCTAATTTAATCTCAAGTTTGGTGGGCAATACCGACAGAGTGAAATGAATAAAGCCATGGATCAAGACTTGGTAACAGAGTCTCTCTCTCTCTCTCGCACTCTAGAGGGGCGTAATTGGGTTACAGAGCACAACCGCACCATTGTTTTTACAGTGGATGGATTGTACCAGCGACATGCCATTCTCACAACAAACGTATTTTAAGGCCGAAGGCATCTCATTTGTTTGGCCGTTATTGCTGTTGTGCCGCTTGCTTCACTAAGATCTTATAAGAGGAAGATGTTGGTCTTCAAACATTGTAAAGTGCCCCTAACTGATGTATTATGCTTATGCTGTATTTGTATACTTTACAGATCAAGCCCAAATGCGATACTCCTGTATCAAGCAGCAACATTGGTCATAACATGAGAAGTTTACGTACAAAGCAAACATCCAGCACTTTAGCGGAAACTAAATATTCCTGTAAGGAATATCCTATAAGGATGTTTGACCTGAGCAGATTTTGTCCTTTTGCACATACAAAGTGTTGATAGGCACACTGGAGATTCTTCAGACGGGACTTTCGATTCAAACGAGGTTGGATTTTCATGCGTGCTTGTAGCTGCACTTGATCTCTCACTTGTGGTTTCCAACTGGCTCTGTGCAAACGGCCTGTTTTCTGGGCCCTTTGCGTTCCTCTGCTTTCACATATGGCTCCCATTCCACATGTATTTATCAGAGCTACGTCAGGCTGTCTGCATCTGGGTGGAGAGTGCCATGGAAAGATAGAGCAAGAGAAAGAGCCCAGTGAATACTGAGAAAGCAGTACACGCCAACTAGACTTTTGACATTTTCTGAAGAATATGTGTGCGGGATGCTCATGCAAAAGTTGGTCACATGACGCTAGAGTCTTGTGGGTCTTTTGCAGTGGCTAGGGCATTCTGTATGGTTGCTATGATGTTTCTATGTTGCTAGGTGGTTTCTAAAGTGTTCCGAATGGTTGCTAGGACGTTACTAGTTGGTTTCTAAAGTGTTCTGCATGGTCACTATGGCATTGCTAGATAGTTGCAAAAATGTTGTAGGTGGTTGCTAAATGTTCTTGGTGGTTGCTATGGCGTTGTTAGGTAGCAGATAGAATGTTCTATGTGGTTTCTAGGTGGTTGCTAAGTGCTCTGGGTGGTTACTATGGCGTTATAGATAGCTGATAGAATGTTCTGTGTGGTTTCTAGGTGGTTGCTAAAGTATCTTGGGTGGTTATTATGGTGTTCACTATGGTGTCAGCTAATGCTCTAGTGTTCTGGGTTGTTAACTTGTTATTATGGTGTTGCTATGCAGTTGCTAGAATTTTCTAGGTGGTTGCTAAAGTTTTCTAAATGGCTGCTAGGGCATTGCTCAGTGGTTGCTAAATTGTTCTGTGATGTTACTACACTGTAAAAAAATTCAGGTCTCCAATTGAAAATTTTCTAGTGACTGATCACATCTAAATTTTTCAGTTGGCCAAATTGAATTTCTGTGAATTGATGCAATTTAATTCACAGAAATATAATTTGGCCAACTAAATATTTTTGATGTGATCGGTCACTAGAAATTTTTCAATTGGAGACCTGATTTTTTTTTTACAGTGTATGGGCTTGTTAGGCATATGCTAAAAATAGGAAGTGGTTGCTAGGACATTGCTCGGTGGTTGCCAAATTCTTCTGGGTGGTTACTATGGCATTGCTGGGTAGATGGTAAAAATAGGTGTTTGAAAAATTTTCTAAATGGTTGTTAGGGCATTAATCGGTGGTTGCTAAATTGTTTTGGGTTGTTACTATGGCGTTGCTAGGCATATGCTAAAAATAGGAGGTTGTAAATTGTTCTAAATGGTTTCTAGGGCATTGCTCGGTGGTTGCCAAATGGTTCTGGGTTGTTACTACGGCATTGCTATGTAAATGCTATAATGTTCTGAATGGTTGCTAAAGCATTCTGGGTTGTTACTATGGCATTGCTAGGTAGATGCTAAAAATATGTGGTTGTAAAATGTTCTAAATGGTTGCTAGGGTCTTGCTATGCTGTTTTACTAAATTGTTCTGTGTTGTTACTATGGCGTTGCTAGGCATATGCTAAAAATAGGAGGTTGTAAATTGTTCTAAATGGTTGTTAGGGCATTGCTAGGTGGTTGCTAAATTGTTCTGTGTTGTTACTATGGCGTTGCTAGGCATATGCTAAAAATAGGAGGTTGTAAATTGTTCTAAATAGTTGTTAGGGCATTGCTAGGTGGTTGCTAAATTGTTCTGTGTTGTTACTATGGCGTTGCTAGGCATATGCTAAAAATAGGAGGTTGTAAATTGTTCTAAATAGTTGTTAGGGCATTGCTCGGTGGTTGCTAAATTGTTCTGTGATGTTACTATGGCGTTGCTAGGCATATGCTAAAAATAGGAGGTTGTAAATTGTTCTAAATGGTTGTTAGGGCATTGCTAGGTGGTTGCTAAATTGTTCTGTGTTGTTACTATGGCGTTGCTAGGCATATGCTAAAAATAGGAGGTTGTAAATTGTTCTAAATGGTTGTTAGGACATTGCTCGGTGGTTGCCAAATTGTTCTGGGTGATTACTATGGCATTGCTAGGTAGATGCCAGAGTGTTCTAAGTGGTTATAAAATGTTCTAAATGGTTACTATGGCATGGCTAGGCAGATGCTAGAATGGTCTGGATGGTTGCTAAAGCATTCTGGGTTGTTACTATGGCATTGCTAGGTAGATGCTAAAAATATGTGGTTGTAAAATGTTCTAAATGGTTGCTAGGGTCTTGCTATGCTGTTTTACTAAATTGTTCTGTGTTGTTACTATGGCGTTGCTAGGCATATGCTAAAAATAGGAGGTTGCAAATTGTTCTAAATGGTTGTTAGGGCATTGCTAGGTGGTTGCTAAATTGTTCTGTGTTGTTACTATGGCGTTGCTAGGCATATGCTAAAAATAGGAGGTTGTAAATTGTTCTAAATGGTTGTTAGGGCATTGCTCGGTGGTTGCTAAATTGTTCTGTGATGTTACTATGGCGTTGCTAGGCATATGCTAAAAATAGGAGGTTGTAAATTGTTCTAAATGGTTGTTAGGGCATTGCTAGGTGGTTGCTAAATTGTTCTGTGTTGTTACTATGGCGTTGCTAGGCATATGCTAAAAATAGGAGGTTGTAAATTGTTCTAAATGGTTGTTAGGACATTGCTCGGTGGTTGCCAAATTGTTCTGGGTGGTTACTATGGCATTGCTAGGTAGATGCCAGAGTGTTCTAAGTGGTTATAAAATGTTCTAAATGGTTACTATGGCATGGCTAGGCAGATGCTAGAATGGTCTGGGTGGTTACTATGGCATTGCTAGGCAGATGCCAGAGTGTTCTAGGTGGTTGTAAAATGTTCTAAATGGTTACTATGGCATGGCTAGGCAGATGCTAGAATGGTCTGGATGGTTGCTAAAGCATTCTGGGTGGTTACTATGGCGTTGCTAGGCAGATGCCAGAGTGTTCTAGATGGATGTAAAATGTTCTAAATGGTTACTATGGCATGGCTAGGCAGATGCTAGAATGGTCTGGATGGTTGCTAAAGCATTCTGGGTGGTTACTATGGCGTTGCTAGGCAGATGCCAGAGTATTCTAGATGGTTGCAAGCTTACCAACCCAAGTCAAACAAACCCATACATGTCTTCAGATATGGCTCAGTCACTCTTTCAATGTCTATAAATTGCATATCATTTACATTTTTCACCAACTTTATAAATGACCAGGTGAAACTGAAACATCCAAACAAAGCCAACCTCTCCTCAACAAAACACATTTATTCATGTCTGATTCACAAACTGGATCACAGTTTAATACTAGCTACATATTTAAAGAAAAACACCCAGTTCAAATAACAATCTCTGAGTTCAGGTCAAACAAGGATACGGTAACCCTAACAATCCTAAAATGTCTGATGTTTGCAGCTCTCGGATCATTTTTATACGTCGTCTTGGGGTTAATTCAACCGCACACTTGGCCACAGGACTCAAGCGAAAGGGTCCAAATGACTTCCTGGCTTCTGCGAGACTCCCGGAGCTTCAGCCAATGCCGTTCTAACTTTAGTATGAAAATAAAAAAATGACATATGAAAGCAAACACAGGCGAATGTAAGGAAGGAGATATGGAACTTTTCTTGGACGGCGCGTCTTCTCTTTGTTTGTGTAAGTCCCGGCACATGGTAAATGTCATCCTGCATTATGCAGCCGAATGATTTGTATTTTCGTTTATACTTCTCTTGAAAATGGCCAGAGCCCGCCGGGAGGACGGGTAAACCAAGGTGAGGTTACTGTTGGTTCCCTACAGTCTTTTCCCATTACAAAATGGGGAAAATGCCACTAAACTACAGGAGTACGATCATATGAGAAAGACATTGTTCTTAAAGAGATTAACCAAAACAGGAATAAAAACAGCTGGACATCTGGTTATCTTTGAGGGGAATAGGGATAGGGAACAGAGTGTTTTTTGCCTGACCTGTTTGAAGCGTGGAGCCATGATTAGTCTAACACACACTCCATCACCAATAGGGAGCCGCAAATGTGATATCATGAGCTAACTTGAGTTCAGTCCAGATCCTATTCCAGATGATATATAGAGGGACGTTAAATGAATCTGTCCCAGAGCAGGTCATTAAATGTGCACAAAGCTATAAAGTCTGTTTGTTCTTTTGTGTGAGTTACATATATCACGATGTACACAAACGCTACTAGCTATGCGAACGCGATTTCATGTCATTTTGCATTCCCGAAATGTGTCACAATGCAAGAACACAACTCTAGTGCACTGCAGATTCCTGGTGCCGCCACAAGGGGTGCTAAAGGTGCGTAAAGCGCCTTCTTCTACTGTCAGATTCGAGGGAATGTAGCAAGCTAAATTAGCTAAATAAATTGAACTTGAACTAAGGTTGTGCAGGGCGCTATTTGAGGGGACAGTCATTTGTAGCGGTGTCTGAAACCATAGTGGACGTTATTGACTGCATTCATTCAATCCCATAATGCACCGCAATAATGAGGGGCACATTCAAGCTCAAACCGGTGTGCAACGTTTTGCTACGGTTTCCGGGTTGAACATCATGTTTCCTGGAAACGGTGTGCAACAGGTTTGAGATAGGTTTTCTCTTGTTTGGTGGGTGTGTCAAAAATGTCAGCCCAATCGGCAGCAACGTGTATATAAACCATGCGGTGTAAAAGAGACAGCTCGCATAACGGGTCCAAGTAAAGTCGTTTACAAGTGTGTCTGCTGCAGCTCGGTATACGCAACAATTGAAGATATTAGAAGACATGTTTGTGAGGCAAATGTTGGCAAATGTTATAGCTTTCCTGTAGCTCAAACAGTAGAGCATGGCACTAGTAACGCCAAGGTCATGGGTTCGATTCCCAGGGAAAGCAAGAACTGACAAAATGTAAAATGTGTACCTTGAATGCAATGTAAGTCGCTTTGGATAAAAGTGTCTGCCAAATGCATAAATGTAAATGTAAAATGTAAATGGATCACAATAATTAGGAACCGCAGTTTCTCTTGAAGCCAATACGGAAGTGACTTAAACTGCAATTCATCAACTGGCCACTAGGGCTCCAGAAGAGCTCTCATTGAGCCCCATGTTAAAATGGCCAACTTTACAGCAGAAAAACACATGTTTACAGTCTGGTACAAATTGTGGTTTTGGTCGATACGGCTAATTTTGCCCTTCATGACAACTGTGAGGGGGGTGATTTTTTTTATAACTCCTTCGTTTACATTATAGGCATTATATAAAGCCTATTAAGGCATAATTAAGGGCGTGGCCACTTTGAGTGACAGGTGGATTGCAGTTTGTCTGCTGTCTGTTAGTCATCGCGGCACCTCAGCTCCGCCCACGTCCCGCCTCTTTGCCCATTTTCTATTATCCGAAAGTGACGCACGATGACGCGCTGACAAGATGGCAACGGCCAGCTCGATCCTACTTTACGCTTCAAAACTGCTCTTCAGAATCCTATGGGTGACGTCACGGACACTACGTCCATATTTTTTACAGTCTACGGTTTCCACAAATCCCTTCACTCTTTTATACTGGACAGCAAGGGCAGTGACTGTAACATTGAGCGTGTTTTGCAGTTTTAAACATGTATTTATAGCGATTTTATCAGGCTCTGAAAATGATTAAAACATAATACAATGAATGGCCTTCTCAGCTGCCATAGTTGCAACTTCTGCGTCATCAGAACAGGGTGTTCAACGCACCACGGTTTCTGTTTAAAAAACGTTTTGTCAGGGCTGAACTGATGTACCCTCAACGGCTATAGAATTCCCATAATGCAGTGTGACAGATGCGCCAAATGAATTCCCCCGTCTGAGCATTGATGGCGCTTGCAGCTGAATCATCCATCCATCCATTTTCCAAACCACTGGTCCAATGTGACTACAGCGTAATACCATACCAGGGCCGTAACCACCATAGACATTGAGGTGGACAAGTCCCCCCCAAATAATTAAAATTGCCAAATTGTCCCCCCACAATATTTGACATTCTGGATGCTGCTCTGCTGTGCTCCATTACACACCGCTCTATGACAAAAGTAAAATGTTATATTTTTTAGGTTGGTCTGCCTCTGCAACAGCGCTCGTCACTGTCAGAATGAGTGAGATGAGAACGGTTTTATATATTTTTTTAATGTTTGGAATAAATCATTTTTTTGTTTTTGAAAGTTTATTATGCTCACCAAGTCTGCATTTATTTGATCAAAAATACAGTAATATTGTGAAATCTACAATTTAAAAATAACTGTTTTCTATGGGGTGGCAAAATCATAATATTGGTATCACAGATGCTGAACGGCTTGGTTGTGTGTGTGTGTGTGTGTGTGTGTGTGTGTGTGTGTGTGTGTGTGTGTGTGTGTGTGTGTGTGTGTGTGTGTGTGTGTGTGTGTGTGTGTGTGTGTGTGTGTGTGTGTGTGTGTGTGTGTGTGTGTGTGTGTGTGTGTGTGTGTGTGTGTGTGTAAATTATAAATATATGTAAATGTAAATTAATAAATGCATCACCTATGTTAAATGTCTTTGAATTACAATTCATGTAAATTCCTATTCTTGTCAGTCCCATTCAAATTCCCAACTTCCTGTGAGGTGTGGCCAATTCGATTCAAATTCACACTCAAGATTTCAAAATGAGCCAGTTCTTTAATTTTGAATATGCAGTGCATGTGTTTTTAATGGAGGGACCTTCATTTAATACAAGTAAAAAGATAATGCTGGTCATTTAAACCTTATGGACATCATATTCAGTGTAGATGAAAACTAGTAGGCCTACCTAAAAATTACAGCGTAACTTGCGTGCCAGGTATGAGACCGCATGGATTTCGGTCATAACATCCTTCTGTAAAACTTGGGATAGATGATTAACTGTTTGGTAGAGCCGCACAATGCCATAGTGGTGCAGGGCGGCAACTTTCATTGCATTTATTCTACCCTACATAGAGCCTGTCAGAAAAAGCCTGTGGCCTGCAACCATTGCCAGCAGACGCTCACAGGAATCCTGTCCACACACACACACACACACACACCCTCCCTTGCTCGTTCGCTCGCGCTCTGTTTGCTCACAGCTGCCGGGCCTCCTCAGGGTTCATGCGAGGTAAAGATATGCTATATTATGCAACCGTGTATAGATTTTCCACCACTGGAGGTTGGCCAACTTCCTGCTCGCTCAGAGACAGGCGACGAGAGCTGCCGCGCTTTGTTCCCGCCAGCAACAGGCAGCGATTCCTTGCAGGACTGGTTGGCTAAACATGCCATGTGGCCGGGAGTAACACTCCACACACGGTTGTTTACGATCTGCTGTCTTTCCTCGCTGCTGCTTTCGGTTTTCATGCAATTCTGAAACATTTGCATGCAGATCGTTCGGGTTCCTGCGCAGCGATTTAGTGAGTTTTGACAGACTATGCAAAAAAGGGAAAAAGAGAGAGAGAGAGAGAGAGAGAGAGAG
Source organism: Romanogobio albipinnatus (assembly GCA_023566225.1). Taxonomy (NCBI): domain Eukaryota; kingdom Metazoa; phylum Chordata; class Actinopteri; order Cypriniformes; family Gobionidae; genus Romanogobio; species Romanogobio albipinnatus. The sequence continues at coordinate 16,733,871 of CM042240.1, forward strand.
AGAGAGAGAGAGAGAGAGAGAGAGAGAGAGAGAGAGAGAGAGAGAGAGAGATGCAGCTTTCCTCTCGCACCTCCACACCCACCAACCCCCAAGACAGGAAAACTGCCTCTGGCTGCACGGTTAACTCATGAGACGCTCTCTCTTGGCCGGTCGCACACGCTGGAGAAATACCTCAGGGTGAAATTCGCGTGAAGCCATTTTTGTTTTAGGTAATGATTTTTTCGGGCTCAATAATCTTATCTGAGACGAGAGTTTATGACTGTAGCTCATCAGAGGTCACAGACTCACTGCTAAAACTCTTTCTGCACTGAAAGCTTCGCTGCTTCATAGGCACATTTGTCTCAGACTAAAAAAAATTTTGAATAAAAAGGGAATTGTAACTTTTTCACAACTATTTTTCTCAGAGATTTTTTTTTTTTTTTTTTGCTTTTATAAAAAAAAAAAATCTCAAAAAAATCAGAAAAAGCTATTGTTATTTCTTACAATTGCAACTTTATTTCTCATAACTGCATAATTTCTCATGAATTAGACTTTAATTCTATCAATTGCAACTTTATTGCTCACATCGATTGTTCTTTTTTTTTTTAGAAAAGTTTTATTTTTCACAAATGCAAATTTCCATCTCACCCTTGTCAAAAAATCCTATTGGGATTTCAGTTTATCCTATAGGATCTTATTGGATTCTTAGAATCCTATTGGTCATTCTGATTTATTTTTATGGAATTTCACTTTGTCTTGTGATATTGTGTATTATTACTTTTTATTATAATAAAAAATGATTAATTAATTAATTACTTTTTTAGAGTAACATTGTGTGTGTGTGTGTGTGTGTGTGTGTGTGTGTGTGTGTGTGTGTGTGTGTGTGAGTGAGAGAGAGAGAGAGAGAGAGAGAGAGAGAGAGAGAGAGAGAGAGAGAGACCCAATTGGATCCCATTAAAATCCTGTAGAAATTATCCTACGGGAATATTAATATTAACATAAATATTGTCTTATAAGACAATTCCCACAGAATCCTATAGGAATCAGATAAGAATCTTATAGGACAAGACATACATATCCTATAAGACAATTCCTAACGGAATCCTATAGGAACGGTTCCAAAATATGATAGAAATTCTAAATGGAATCCTGTATAGGTTTCTTTTTGGAATCCTTTAGGATTTTTTGACAAGGGCCTGATTCCGACTCACGATTTAGACTTTTAGGACCCTATCATACACTCGGCACAATGCAACACCAGGCGAGACGCCAGTGTTTTTTGCTAGTTTCACGTCCAGCGCCACGTTGTTTAAATAGCAAATGCACTCGTGCTCATCTGTTCACCCATGGTCATGCTGGTCTGAAAACCAGGTGTGTTCAGGCGCATTGTTGGCATGTTGCTAGTTTGAGGAACTGAAAACGACTGCGCCATTGACCAACAAAAACCTGGACTAAAGTCAACGAAGTCAGTGAACGCAGTCGTTTTCAGGCGCCTCAAAATAGCAATTGGCCTGGCGTCGCATTGCGCCGAGTGTATGACAGGGCCTTTAAAGTTGAAATGCTGAGAATGCTAAAGAGTTCCAGTATTTTTTGTGTTATTTAAAGAGCGTGTTAGTAATATGAGCCTATTTGCAGGTGCACAATGCGAGTACACTCTGCTTATTACACACACAGCAGCACGCAAACATTTTAAAATATTAAAAATAAAAGGAGTTCTCTCTAGAGAATCGTTCAGTCTTTCCGCTTGCAAATTCCGCCATGTAATAGCGAATCCGCCATGGTGCGAGTGCAACTGGCTTTTAAAGGGAATGGGAGATGAGACTCTTATTGGTTTATTGCACGTTGCGCCCAAAACACACCCGTGACTCATTAAGAGACTAGGTACAACCCTTTTGGACCATGCGTCTGTACTCAGATCGTTAAAATCCCAGAATGTTCAGTTGCAACTTTATTTCTTACAATTGTAACTTAATTTTCATTTTGTCACATATGTTTCTCTTAAAATTCCATTGTACAAATAAAAGTAGACACAAGTGAGACAATTGTTGACAGTTAATTTTATAGTACAGAGCAATGACATTAATGCAAATAGCATATTTGAGAACAAAATTGATTGAATTTTTTTTGGATGAAAATGTGCTATGGTGTTTCTATGGTTTTCTGGGATTCTACACTCCTCCCCATGTTGTGATGTTCTGGTCTATAGAAATATTAATATCTGAAAGATTTTGATTGCAAACTTTGGTAAGTTGGCAAATCTTTGAGACATTGTTGAGATCTCTTCTGAAACTCTACAAAAAGCCAGCCAGTGTGATTAGTCTTATTCTTGGAGAGAAGCAGAAAACATAAAGTCATTGAATCTTGATATGAAATGCCATTCGCAACTCATTTTTCTTCCTTCAACAAGAAAACATGAAAGACAGGATTTGGTTTCGTCCACTGGGAAAAGATTGAATGATGAAGAATTAGAATTAGTGAGATTCTTATTCCAGTTAGAATTGCATTTCAGTTGATTTAAGAGCAAGTTATTGCATTTTGATGAAAGATTAAGATTTGGATTAATGTGCTGCAATGAATCATAGACAAAAAGAGCAGGACGGTGCATTAAAAAGATAAACAGGTCCATTTTCGTTGAATGTTAAATTATATCATATTGTTGTCTAAGAGAAACAGTTGGGATACAAAAAAGATCTCATTTGTGATTTTTTCTTATTCACAGCACAAAAAAGAAATCTGGAACTCTTCAGGAAATCAAATCATCTCCGGCCAATCATATTCCTTAATCTAAACAATAAGCAGTCAATCACAGCTGCAAGGTGTAACGCATGTGTGAGGCTGTGGGTGTGGCCAGGTTCAGAGGAAATGTGCTAATGTGATGCATGTTGACTGTCAGAGGTTGTGGAGGCCATATGGGTTAAGAGTCAGGCGAGGATCTGGCACACGTGGCAGCGCTTTCTCGCATGCGCTGTGTCGGCGCCGGCCGTAATATGTGCAGTTGCCACTGGATTGACACGGATGAGTAAAGAATGCACACCTGCGTCTCATGTGCTTAAGTGTGTGCAGGTGCGAGGGTGTGCACACGTGTGTTTGCGTCCAAATGCATTATGCATGAGGGTAGAGTGTTTTAAATTTGCGTTGTTAATTGACAGAGGGATGCAAAGTAAAAGAAGGAAATGGAGAGAAACATACTGTGCAACAGTAGACATTTGTCAACTAGAGTTGAGCATCATTTAGAACTGAACTGAGAATGCCTTCAATATCAGTTTAACAGAGACACATTTGAAATTTCAATTCTGGAATTTGAAGTGAAGTAGCAAACAGGATGCAGAATTGCAATTCATATTCATTGTAAGTAGAATTAAAATTACTAACTAGAAAAGTAAGTTTGAAAAGAAAAGTTTGTCAAGATGCTTTGAATATGGGCTTGACAAAGTCTTTGGGATGGATGGATGGATGGATGGATGGATGGATGGATGGATGGATGGATGGATGGATGGATGGATGGATGGATGGATGGATGGATGGATGGATGGATGGATGGATGGATGGATGGATGGATGGATGGATGGATGGATGGATGGATGGATGGATGGATGGATGGATGGATGGATGGATGGATGGATGGATGGATGGATGGATGGATGGATGGATGGATGGATGGATGGATGGATGGATGGATGGATGGATGGATGGATGGATGGATGGATGGATGGATGGATGGATGGATGGATGGATGGATGGATGGATGGATGGATGGATTTAACAACTGGTTGGTTGGTTGGTTGGTTGGTTGGTTGGTTGGTTGGTTGGTTGGTTGGTTGGTTGGTTGGTTGGTTGGATGGAGGGAACTACTGGATGGAATGGATGGAAGTAACTACTGGATGGAACGACTGGATGATGGATTGAACATATTTAAGGAACGACTGGATGGATGGATGGATGGATGAATGGATGGATGGATGGATGGATGGATGGATGGATGGAATGACTGGTTGGTTGGTTGGTTGGTTGGTTGGTTGGTTGGTTGGTTGGTTGGATATATTGAATGGATGGAAGGAAAAACTGGATGGAACGGATGGAGGGAATGACTGAATGATGGATCGAACATATGGAAGGAACGACTGGATGGATGAGCGCCTGGATTGACGGATGGAACAGATGGAGGGAACGACTGGATGATGGATTGAACATATTTAAGGAACAACTGGATGGATGGATGGATGGAATGACTGGTTGGTTGGTTGGTTGGTTGGTTGGATATACTGAATGGATGGAAGGAAAAACTGGATGGAACAGATGGAGGGAATGACTGAATGATGGATCGAACATATGTAAGGAAAGACTGGATGGATGGAAGGACTGGTTGGTTGGTTGGATAGATGGATGCAACGGATGGAGGGAACAACTGGATGGTGGATCGAACATATGGAAGGAACGACTGGATGGATGGAGCGCCTGGATTGACGGATGGAATGGATGGAAGGAACGACTGGATGGATGAGCGCCTGGATTGACGGATGGAATGGATGGAAGGAACGACTGGATGGATGAGCGCCTGGATTGACGGATGAAATGGATGGAAGGAACGACTTGTTCCATGGAGCACCTGGATTGACGGATGGAATGGATGGAAGGATCAACTGGATAGATGGATGGGAACTACTGGATGGATGGATTGAACATATGGAAGGAACGACTGGATGGATGGAGCGCCTGGATTGACAGATGGAACGGATGGAAGAATCAACTGGATGGATGGATGGGAACTACTGGATGGATGTTTTCTACACTGATGCTAGATTGTTTGTTATAAATAATCTTTTTTTTATTTATTTTTATTTAATCCATCATATGTTAAATATAAAGATAAAATAATCAAAAGCTATGAAGTTTGTAAAAAAAAATCATTTGTAAAACAATTAAATGGATTGTCCCAAAAATTCATAATTATAATTTTAATACGTATGAATTATTACACAATTATTTAATATAAAACCTATTTGTAATAAATAAATAAATAATCATTAAAAAAATGTATACAAAAACAATAATTTTATTTTAAATAAAAATAATATCTAATTACCAATAAAATGAATAATTAATATTCATACCGTCCACTCTTACTGACTGGTGTGCACGGTCTATATTAGGGTCAGTGCATTTCAGAACCACCTCAAGCTTTTCTAGCGTCCCTCAGCTGGGTCGTATGGCCTTGACCTCTGACTGCGTTTCATAATAAGCATGTCGGCATGTTACACGTCTAGGGTGTTTGATCGGCCCCGCTGTGGTCCGTCGTGGAGTGGCACTTAAACAAAAACAAAGTAAAACAAAGAGAAACTGATCTGCTCAGACAGAGATGGAACCATCGGAGCACAATGCCAGAGTCGGAAAATTTGCCTAGCAACACCGCGAACCCAACCCGTGCCAACACTGGCATAGCCATCCGACGCAACCATCCCCACCCATAAATCCAGCACACCGTCATACACCCTTAAACATAATGAAGGATCCACAAGGGGTGGGGGGGGGGGTTCACGGGGATGCCATAGAAGAACCATTTTTGGTTTATAAAACACTTTTTTTCAAAACCTTTTTCCATTATAAAGAACCTTTTGTTCAATGGAAAGATTCCATGGATGGAACCACAAATGCCATTAAAGAAGGATTTATTATTTTAGGAGTATAGAGAAAACCCGAAGGTTGAGGGATGCATTCAGGGCAAACGGATCTGATGTACGATGTCTATCTGCCCATCTTTACGCCAAGCCCTCAAACAGCTGCTATGGGAACCGTGTCTTCCTGTTTGAAGGACTGAGGCCTGCTCTGTTTTCACAAAGATGGTTTTGATCAGCTCCGTTAGCCGACCGTACAAAAAAAACCTACGTTTCACGGCTTATGTATATGCGAGCTAAATTATGTAATTTGCGTTCGAGTGTGTGTTCCATTACCATAGAAACAGCACAACATATCAGCAAGCACAGAGCCGCAGCGGAGCTACGGGCACTGCCAGGCCGCTGCCAAGGCCTAATCCATGCCAGGAGTGACATGAGCGAAGGGGAAGGGAGGAGGACACACACACACACACACACACACACACACACACACTGGATATCCTCCTATTCTTTTGGCTGGAGACTCCCATGGCAATGGCAGTAGGAATCCATTCTCCACGGATACTGGGACAGCTGTGCAGATAGTAGATGAGAGCCGATTGGTTTGGGCCTTTCTGCATTAAAGCTTAAGATAAAAACTAGGTGCTTTATTCTAGGCCGGCTTCTTCCATGCCAACATGCATCTGATTCAGGCCGGCTTTGTGTTTCCCACCACCTGATATAGTGAACGGCAGAATAAAACTGCTCTCTGACACATTTATTATGTCCACTATGGACTGAACATTTCCTCCGGTGTTTGTCTCTCTATAAACCTTGACATGTTCGTTTTGAAGGGTGGATTTGTGGAAAAAAGTGGGGAAAACTGAGTTGGGAGTAGGGTTGGGAACTGAAAATTGATTCCAATTCTGGAATCAGATACTTAAGGCAAGGCCGTAACCATGTCTTGAACATTGGGGGGGCAATTTTTTTTTATTTTATACAGCATAAAGTGAACACGATTCTAAGTCTAATTCTAGTTGGGAAATAATCATTTTGGGACTATTTGCAAATAATATTTGCATCAAATATATCGCTAGTCACGAGATTCTTCCCGTTAGTGAATAAATACATAGATCCGCTGTTGACATTTGATTTTTGTGGTAGAGTTTTTGTAAACCGTGTCGAAGGTTACAGGTTCTAATCCGCCCTCATATCGTTTTTTTTTTTTTCTTCTTCATTAAAATCAAAGATGTTCAGTGATTGTATATTAAGAGCAGGGACACGTTTGTGTGCATTTTGTTTTGTGATTTCACCGGAAAGAATACACTCTCAGAAAAAAAGGTACAAAAGCTATCACTGGGGCAGGCAGTACCTTTTCAAAAGGTACACTTTTGTACCTAAATGGTGCATATTGGTACCTTAAATGTACATATTAGTACCTAAAAGGAACAAAAGTGTACCTTTTGAAAAGGTACTGCCCCAGTGACAGCTTTTGTACCTTTATTTCTGAGTGTAGAGTCCCCGCAACGGCGTTAAGCGATAGATTGATATGTTTGTCTGTGTATAGACTGTGCATGAGCCAAAAGAGAATGTAAACCCCGCCTACTTTGATTTGATTGGCCATCTCAATCATTTTGACATTGACAAGCGCCGTTAGACCTGACAGACTAAAAATATAACTTTTAAACATTTTTGTCATCCTAACATACAGAGCGTTGCGTAATGAAGTGCAGTGCAAGAATTTCAAAGGTTGGAGGGGGGGGGGGGGGGGACTTGTCCTGACTTAAGGTCAGGAATTGGTTACCTGTTATAAAATGATATTGATTCCTTTGTGTGCCTTTTAATATGACCTTAAACCACTCAAGCGCAAGAAGACTTAAACGCTGCTTTCTGTTTTCATCGGAAATGACGTGTGCACAGAAAGCCACCTCTCATACTCTACGATACTGTGTTCTTTTGCACTTGAACGGACGAATACACACAAATATGTCAAATTATCCTCGTAAACACAGTTTAAGTCTTAAGTGAATGTAAACAGTTGAGAAAGAAGACGCATGTATAACAATATATTGGATCCGTGCAGCTCTTAAAGTGACAGCAGCCTAATTCTATTCCTGCTGCCGTCTCTATTATAACATTAATCTAACAACGAAAGACTCACTCGCTGTTCTTGACTGAATAACGTCTCTAACTATATTTGTAATCTATATTTTATTAATAAAGTGCAGTGTTATTTTACATTTGATTACCGTTTCGGTACCTGAAAATCTTAAAACACTGTTTATTTCAATCTACCTTTGTTCAGTTGTATCTATTTGTGCAATTGCTAATCTGTTCATTGGTTCTTTTTTTAATTACTGAGAGTTTACTTGTCTTTAATAATGCTTGATATTAGTTAGGCTAGTTGTTTTTGCTGTAGTATTTTTAACATAGGCAAAAGTTCTGTGTAAGTATTCTTTAGCCATGATTTTTGTTCATGGTATTCAGACACAATGAAATGTTTCACAATAAGACTTCAGTTAGAACAAATGTGAATGATATCTATTGGAATAAAAGGGTTTGACTCTCTGTTAGCAAACTGTATTATGCAAAACTAAAACTTCCCAGGGCAAAAAAGGGCATTTATTGAATATCCATTTTATTGGATTTATGATCTCAAAATCCTGAATATATTAATGACCATCCATATTTAAAGGTGTTCAAAAACCCATAACCCGTTGGTGATAAACCCATTTGCATGGACTGCTATTCTGAGAAATGGGATGAATGTTTCCCCGTCTGTGTGGTATGTAGTTACAGCACTGCATGGTATCATTTGTATACTCCAACCCTGCATGATTTTCTTTCTTCTGTGAAAGACAAATGAGGAAATGTTCATATGCACAGGTGCCAAAATGACAACTAAGCACCATAGCATTAGTCCATATGACTATATTCCAATCATGTGATAGGTTTGTGGGAGGAACCAATCGAAATGTAAATGTATTTGCTGAAAATGCTCCCTCACAGCTCCTAAATAGCATTTTGCATTGAAGATTTTCAGCAAATCATGCCTTAAATATCAGTTCGATGCTCACACAAATCTATTAGACGACTTCAGAAGACTAGGAATATGCACCTTGCTTGTTTCCTACCAGTTTCATATATGTATAATCATTGACAAAAATGCATCGCACTAAGTTTATTAAGTCATGTTAAAAAATATCTCATTTATATGCAATTCAAATACATAAATCTTACATTTAGACCTTTTCTTTTGAGTGGATGGCTACTTTATGATGCTGTTTTTGCCTTTTTTTGACAGCCTCCATTCATTTTGCTTTCAATTTGTTTTGTTTTTTAAAAAGAGAAGCTAAAAACATTCTGCTAAACCCCTCATTTTGTGTTCGGAATGACAGGAGTAAATGGCAAAATTAAAAACTATTCCGTTAAAAAAACGAGAGAGTGCCATGAGAAACTAAATTAGGGGAAATAAAAGCCTCTGTAAGTGCAGCTCAGGGAAATAAACACGATATGATCCTGTAGTCTCCGAACACCGCTATGGAATGTCTTTGTTTGTGGTGTTTTATTATTGTTGAACGTACGGCGGGTGAACGGGAGCTTTGACAGTCGGCTAGGGGACGCGGTTGACGCCCCGTGAGAATGAATAAGTAAAAGGAACAGAGTGTCCCTGTGCCCGTCTGGCATTGTAACCATCCCTCTCTGCGTCTCCGTGCCATGAAACCAGCTCGACTCCACGCCACTGGACACCATTTGGACAAACGCGAGACTCCGGTTTCACCGGCAGACTGCCTATCACATGAGCGCACAATACCGTCACGGCCCTCTGAAGTGAAACGTAAGATCAACTAGTTGTCCTCTTCAAAAGTCGCTCCCGTGCTCCCAATTTCAACAGGAACAAAATCTTTGATCATCGAACCGCAACATGTGATGCGGTCCTATTTATCAACACTGTAAAAAAATATTGTTGGGTTAACTTAAAAAAGTAAGTAACCTGGTTGCCTTAAAATTTCATTGAGTTCATTGAAATTAAAAATTTGAGTTAATACAATAAAGGAAATTGATTTAATAAATAGAAACTCAAAATATTATTGTATCTGAATATCTGATTTTTTTTTGTGATAAATCAATTTGGCATGTTTCACAGCATTATTACAAATAAAACACAATTACGCAATATGCTTACAAAATCTTTGAATAATATTTGAATAAAGGGTGATGTCGATTCTCAAATGTTCATTGTAATAACTCAAATTTTTAATTTCAATGAACTCAAAATGTTAAGGCAACCAGATATTTTTTACAGTGAATAAAACAATATTCATAAGTGAAAATCACTTCTAACCAAGGGTCATACGGTGCGAAACGATATTATTGATCCAAAACTATTTGAAAGAAATGACAAAATATACAAATTTTTGCATAATTATAAAACATTCAGTGTTTTTTTTATGTTAATTCAGATGCTTTACAGAAATGTAGCACTTTTTAAAAATTTATTTCAAACAGCCGGATAATTGAAAATGAACTAGTGAAGACAAAAGGGTCATAAAAATAAAAATCAATAAAAAAAATTTAAGATTTCAAAGGCGACAAGAAACATCACCTAAAATACACACACTGCCTCTTTAAAATAAAAACTTTCTAGCTATATAAATATATGGAAAGCACCGGTATATATAAAATACTATATACAATATAATTAATTAATTGAAAAACAATGTGTGTGTTTTGTTTTCAATTAATTAATTATATTTTTATATATAATTAATATATACTTGCAGCCTTGGTGAGCATAAGGCTGCAAGTATATATTAAATTACATATAAAAATATAATTCATATTTTTTATATGTATATTTATGCTCGCCAAGTCTAAAAAAAGGTTTTTAAATACAATAAAAACAGTAATATTGTGAAATATTATTATAATTACATTTTGTTTCTATTTTATATTCCAAACTTCTGACCAGTAGTGTGTGTTGTGTGTGTGTGTGTGTGTGTGTGTGTGTGTGTGTGTGTGTGTGTGTGTGTGTGTGTGTGTGTGTGTGTGTGTGTGTGTGTGTGTGGTGTTCAGATGATAATACCAGCGTACTAAATGATTACCATCTTCATTTGCATAGTTCTCCAAAGAGCAAATGTGTACTTTTTGTTTGTTTTTGTTGTTTTTTGCATTGTGCCCTGCACTTGGGTTGGATGTGCAGACTTTTGCCATTAAAAAACAAGCTGTTACTGTGGTAAAATGTCCACAAAAACATGTTAATACTTTTTTGTAAGTGTTATTCTGCTACTGGTGACTTAGAAAGGCTAAGAAACGGGTAGATTGTACTGGACAACCAGCCCCTCAACATGGCCCTGCAACGCTCCCTAATCCTGTGATAAAACCACTTGAGCTTCAGCATTAGGAAAAAAGAGGACAAGAACGAACGAACAAGAAAGAATTCAAGCTTAAAGACACAGTTGCATGTGAGTGAATCAGAGAGTGAAAGATGATGAAAGTATTAAAGTCTGAGATATCAAAGCAGTGTCTTGATTCAGACTGTGGCTCCATCAGATTTTAATCCTGAGAGCAGCTGTTCCAACTCATTTTCCAGGCCTGGGGAGCGAGCGATACTGGAGAATCTAGAGTGACTCTAGTCTAGAGTAACTAAGTCTTGGGGGTTTGGGGAGAAAGTTAAGCCTGTCATGGCCGAACGGCCTCATCCAGATTTTTATTTGGCCGAATATTCACAGATATTCTTCGCCGCTGATTAAAGTTTTCTGAAGCGAGATACAAAAGGTTTCTCCTCAGCTCTGTGAAATTCAGATCCGGTTACGGTAAGATGCGTAACGGTCATAAAAAATGGCTGCAAATCAAATCCACGGGATTCACAAAACTCACACCTGTGACCTGGCTGGTGCTGATTAAAAGGGATTTTTACGCTGGTCTAAAATCAGCAATTCAGATGTTCCTCAAATCGTGGTGGAAAAAGATGGCTTTCGCAAATATATTCTATTAAAATTATTTTTAGAAAGTCCAAATCGGTACTTAGCTGTGATTTTTATTTGGTATTGGCTGAAAATGATTGATTCTGACTGGCCAGTTAACAGAAATGGGAGTTCCCAAATTTAAATAAATCAATAAATAAACTCTATCTGAGGTACAGACATACTCTCGACTCTATAGTATTTGAAATCTTCACGAGTGTTAATGACTGAGTGTGACCTGCACATCCAGCCAGGCTTAAAAAAGGCAGGTGTGGCCCTTCAGCTGTATGTGATAATCTCTCTCTCTCTCACACACACGCACACACACACACACACTTTTTAATTATACAAAACACAAGTACATAATTAGACATAATTTTTGATGTCGACCCTCATTTTTGGCATGAAGCAAATGCATTTCATTCAGAATGACCTTCAATGGCCGGTAACATTTCTTGACTAAGTAAGAGGAAACTCATTTGGTGACATTATGGTCATTTAAATTAAAAAAGTAAATTAAAAAAAAAAAAAAATATATATATATATTATGCATTTCTTTCTTATTTTTTCCCTTAAATGGCTGCCTTGAAAGTATTTTTAAATGTTTAGGCAGTGCAATTTGAATGGAAAGCACTTTTTCCACAGCAATAAACTAAAGTTTACTTTCTGCAAAGGAATTATTTACAGTAAATCAATTATATTCAATTTCAGACCTTGACCAACATCCACATCTGACATTGGTTTAAAACACGCTCCTCTATATGCCGCAATACGCACAGTTCCCCAAACTCCTCACGTTCAGGTTGTTCACTCGAGAAAAGTAACTCACATAACCTTTTTCATGTACGTTTAATTTCATGAATGACCTCAACAGCTAAAAAGCAAGCCAAAATGTAGATGTATTCATCAGACACATAGCTTCGAAATCCAAGTGCAATATATATGCAACCTGCTCTCTTTCCCCTTGAAGCGCAAGGACTCTCCATATCCAAAACCTCCTTTAAATTTAATAAAACAGTGATTATTTATTTAAATATATAGCTGATGCAAAATATTTTGCTTCAGGTTCTGTTGTTAATTAATGCAACAACAAAAAAAATCTAAGAACGATAGATAGAAAGATACGATAGATAGATTAAACCCAATACAGCACTATCTCAGCTCTAAAGCCTTTAATCGAGCCAATAAAAGCTTGAAGTCATCCAATAATATAATAATATGGCATATTTGCTTTTCCAGTTGCGACTGACCCACTGCCGTTGTTTTCTCTGGAGCAGACACAGGTATGATTCAGTGCAATATAAACAGGAAAATATGTAGATTTCAGACCCAAGAGATAAATCTGTTGCAGTCTGCTTACTAAAAAAAAAACACCCACACTACACTTACAGTAATATGCACATATCAAGTCATACATAAACGCTGATATATGGTCATAAACCTAATGAAGAAGCATAAATGCAGTCCTTTTTAAGACTTGAGACGTTTATTAAATGACAGAATAATTCCTTGTTCAAACTGCACCACTTCAATCAATTAAGGAGCAGGGCTGCGCACAGTAACTATTGTATTTTAAATGGGAAACAGGCCGCTGCTTGCATGCTCAAAAGAAAAACACACGCTCCCCGGTTCTGCAAGCATGCGGTAGGGGCATGGAAGTTAAAATTGTTTTAATAGAACCACTGTAAAACTCAGGAATGAACTACACATGACACACGCAACGCAAGCCAACTGTCCGCCATGGCAGAAATATAAACAACCGCGGCGTATGACAGAGAGACGGCACTAACTTACGCAGGAAAACTTTGAGGAACCGTCGACGTGAATTAGAGCCAGCTATACTCCTGAAGACAAAGAATCTCTAGAAATGAGGGAAAATCACTGTCAGCCCTGTTCAGCTCCGCACTATGATGTGCGATTGTGAGTTTAGAAGCAGACGTAATGGATGAGAATGTCTCTTTGTTTCTGATTGAAGAGACAAATATGAAAAGCTGTTGTGTTTTTAGTGTGTGTATGTCTGTGTGTGTGTGTGTGTGTGTGTGTGTGTGTGTATATATATAAAACATGCCATATGAATGCAAAAAAACAACAACAAAAATAGTAATGGCATTTGATTGCATGGCAAACATTTAAACTGAAACTGTATGCAAACGCTCTTTGATGTACATTATAATTTTACAATATATATATATATATATATATAGAAACAGAAAGGTATCAAATAATCAGATTTCACATACATTTGTAAAAGTCTGATATCTTAAAGTAGTTTATGGCAAAATGATATATAGAGGAAAAAGTGACCTGTAACAGTTAAACATCAAATACATCCAAAAACAATACAAAACACATCATTATTAATACATGACTTACTCTGCTGTTATTTAATTTAAAATAAGACTAGTCAAAAACGCATTATATTCTGAATATAAAATATAAACTCCTCATGAAATGTATTTGAACATGAATTAATGTAGTTAGGCATACATTTGCAATTCTTGTAAGTTTGTAAGCACCTCGAGAAACCATAACTCATGTATAAACGATAAAAAAAGGTTTCAGGTGTACATTATAAATGATACAGATTTAGCATTTAAACCAGGTAACAACCTCAAAAATATCTCCAGTCATATTTCCCTAATTTCACAATCCCACCATGCACATAAAAGGCACAGAATGTGCAGTTTAGATAAGAAAAGCTGGCAAACTGGTATTTTGGGGCAATGCTGGCGACCTTTGACATTTCCACACACACACACACACACACACAAAAAGCGAACCGATTAAGTTCTACTCTTACAGCAACAACGTCAAACACAGGACTTTCCAAAGCCCGCGCGCGTCTTACAATCTCTCCAAGTGAAGTTATGCCGAGTGGGACGAAGCGAGAGAGAGAGAGAAAATGACACGACGCGCTAAACTCGCAGTTCAAGTCTGTCTATACATATCCACTCCACCTCCTCTGCGCTCCTTTTATATTAAATAGATTTCCAGCGAAGCGCCATTTTCTGCCCAAACCACGCGCGCGCTGAAAACGCGTAAAGAAGGTCAGCTGGAGACGTGCCACCAAAAGCGCGGACGATCCCGCGCGCTAGCACAACTGAAACGGTCCCGACGTCGAGGGGAACGGCTGACAGACACGTACGCGAATCAATCAAGCAGAAGAATAAGGAATGCTTTACCTGTGTGAGGCAGTATGGAGAGTACATGCTTATATGTGAGATGCGTTACTGAGGCGGGATGGAAGTGGCATTGCCGTCCCGCTCTCGCTCACTGCACGCTGCTGTAACTCCGCCTAAAGCGGCTGAAAGTGAAAGCTTGCACAAAGTTTTGCGAGGAGGAAAACTTTCTCTCCCTCCCTCTTCCACTATGCGTCTCTCTCTCTCTCTCTCTCTCTCTCTCTCTCTCTCTCTCTCTCTCTCTCTCTCTCTCTCTCTCTCTCTCTCTCTCTCAGCCTGACCGATCGTGTGTGATTTGAGTGTAAATGCATGTGTGGAGAAACTATCACACACATGAGCTCTACAGGGTAAGATTAGCACAGTAGAGTAAAGTAAAAACATGGGAACGTCTACATTTTCTGGTACATTAGGGACAAATCGTTACTACACGTTTCTTACGTTAGCCTATATAATGCTCATTAGTTGATTTACATTGAACTCATGCTAGAAATGTCATGATGCTATACATACATTTGCAAATAAGCAGTAGTCATATTTTAATGGACACATGATCTGTCAAGAATATTTTAAATGTCTATATTTCTAATATGATTTTAATGTAAATAAATCTGTTAATCATCATATAATGTAAAAAGAGAAAATGTGCAACTGTTATTGGAATTATCTCTTCATGATAATAAAAAAATTATAACATATACATATATATATATATATATATATATATATATATATATATATATATATATATATATATTAGGGCTGTCAAAAGATTAATCACGATTAATCACATCCAAAATAAAAGTTTGTGTTTACATAATATATTTGTGTGTACTCTGTATAATTATTATGTTTATATAAATATTCATGTATATATTGAAGAAATATTTGCATGTATATACTGTATACATTTATATAATTTATATTATTTATAAATATAAATATTTTATATATAAAAATAATAAATTAAATATATACATGCTTGTGTGTGTTTTTATATATAAATAATAATTATACACAATTCACACACATATATTATGTAAACACAAACTTTTATTTTGGATGTGATTAATCGTGATTAATCTTTTGACAGCCCTAATATATATATATATATATATACACACACCATACAACGATGTAATATGAATTATAAATATAAAAAATATATAAAAATATTTCACATACAAATGTAATTAAATATAGGGTAAATTTACATGTAAATGTATATATAAATTATATATGTATATAGAAAATATAAACATGCATATATAAAAATACATATATAAAACAAATTATATTGCATATATATTATAATTGTAATGTATATATAAATGATATATGTATATTTAAAAATACACATATAAAACATTATATTACAATTATTATTATAATTATTATAATATATTATTATAATTATTATAATTATAATATAATAATATAATTATTAATTATATTATACAATTATTATAATTGCTATGTATAAATAAATTATATATGTATATATATAAATATATACATGCATATATAAAAATACATATATAAAACAAATGATGTAATATTATAATTATAAAATAATAAAAAATATTGACACATATGAAAATGAATTGTTTGTATATTATACAGTGTAATATATTTTTAGCATTATAATATGTACTATGTATATTTAAATCTATTACACATTTAATTTCATATTTATGTAAATATTTTTTATTTATAGTTTTTGCAATGGCTCGCAGACTTTGTGCAAGTAAACAAAATATGTGAAAAAAATGCTATTGTTTTGTCTGTTTTTGTCTTTTTGTTTTGCTAATTAAATCATAAAAAACAGTAAATATGTGTGTCTGTAAATGGCTGTCAAATGCAGATGTATTGTATTAGCTGTAAAAGACACAGAAAATAATCTGGACTATAACACGCACACACTGTAGTGACGGCACGTCTGTCCTTTTTCAAACTTCTAAATGAATGTGCCTTGCAAAAACATGAAAGGAGTGAACATTAAGGGAAGAGCAGGCGGCAAGTGGAGGTATAAAGTTTTGGAGCGCGTCCCTGGGTGGGGATTTTTGGTGGGGGGTGAAGTCATTGAGCAGAACCGGAGCTGAAGGCTGGATGTGCCACCGGAGGCCTGGAGATTTATGAGGCCCTGCTGCCTGTGCAGTTCCACCGCAAGCCACTGCAGGGGAAACAAAGAGAGAACTCGCCTCTGTGTGGCCAATTACAGCCCTCTGCCAAGGGATCCAGGGAAGAGAGGGAAAGTGAACTGCAGAAGGGAGGAAGCCGGGGGAGTGAAGAGAGAGGAAAGTGCTCTGGACGACCACACAGGAAACGCATACCTGCGTGAATCATCATCGCAACTCACTAGTTACCTCATGTGACCTTTGACCTGTTATTTGTGAACCACCTATAATCACTTTAGGTTAAAAGGTACAGATTTCTCAGAGAGAAACTTATTCTTGACTCGTTTTCACTTTTTTTACTGTCAAGCATGTTTGGCATGTTCATGTTATTTCTAATACGATTTGAATCTAAATAAATCTGTTAATCATTATAAATAATGTAAAAAGAGAAAATGTGCAATTGTTAAAGGAATTATTTTCACATGATCTGTCCCTTAAAAATGTCATATTTGTGACTTTTGATTGCTTCAGCCATATTAAATCAAATCTTTGACTTTAATAACACCAGGTCATTTAAATAAAGTACATTTAAGTTAAGGTATAACATAGACAGACGGACGGACGGACGGACGGACGGACAGACAGACAGACAGATAGATAGAGACAGACAGACAGACAGACAGACAGATAGAGACAGACAGACAGATAGAGACAGACAGACAGACAGACAGACAGACAGACAGACAGATAGAGACAGACAGACAGATAGAGACAGACAGACAGACAGACAGACAGATAGAGACAGACAGACAGACAGACAGACAGATAGACAGACAGACAGACAGACAGATAGAGACAGACAGACAGACAGATAGAGACAGACAGACAGACAGACAGACAGATAGATAGATAGATAGATAGATAGATAGATAGATAGATAGATAGATAGATAGATAGATAGATAGATAGATGATAGATAGATAGATAGATAGATAGATAGATAGATAGATAGATAGATAGATAGATAGATAGATAGATAGATAGATAGATAGATAGATAGATAGATAGATAGATAGATAGATAGATAGATAGATAGATAGATAGATGTATATATATAGATAGATGTATATATATATATACATATATATATATATATACACAGACAGACAGACAGACAGACAGACAGACAGATAGACAGATAGATAGATAGATAGATAGATAGATAGATAGATAGATAGATAGATAGATAGATAGATAGATAGATAGATAGATAGATAGATAGATAGATAGATAGATAGATAGATAGATAGATAGATGTATATATATATATATACACAGACAGACAGACAGACAGACAGATAGACAGATAGACAGATAGATAGATAGATAGATAGATAGATAGATAGATAGATAGATAGATAGATAGATAGATAGATAGATAGATAGATAGATAGATAGATAGATAGATAGATAGATAGATAGATAGATGTATATATATATATATACACAGACAGACAGACAGACAGACAGATAGACAGATAGACAGATAGATAGATAGATAGATAGATAGATAGATAGATAGATAGATAGATAGATAGATAGATAGATAGATAGATAGATGTATATATATATATATACACAGACAGACAGACAGACAGATAGACAGATAGACAGATAGATAGATAGATAGATAGATAGATAGATAGATAGATAGATAGATAGATAGATAGATAGATAGATAGATAGATAGATAGATAGATAGATAGATAGATAGATAGATAGATAGATAGATAGATAGATAGATAGATAGATAGATAGATAGATAGATAGATATTTAAATTCTATGACGGAAACATGTATACTTGACTTTTTTCATTTTTAACTTTTTTTGCAGTTCACTTAAATTTTAAAAGCACAAATATTCAAAATTAATGCAAAATATAAATACATACTGTATACAATACATATTTTTAAATAAATATGAAATAAGGCACTTTACAATAAGGTCCCATTAGTTGAAGTATTAACTAGAATTAATGTATTAGTAAATGTTTAAAATAACATTGTTAAGAAATGCTTTAGAACTATTGTAATTGTTAGTTCATGTAGTTAACTAACTAATGATAACACACACAAAAAAATATGTACAATAAGTACAAAAATGTAAAACAGTTTAAGATGCCGTACAGCATGTCACCTCGTGTTACCAAATAATTTTGGTCTTTTTGGAACTACTAAACTGCTGAAGTGCATAAAAGCAGGTGGTTGTGAAATGAAGGGAATATCCTAGTCTTTTCCACCCCAAGATCCTGAACTGATTTGTAACAAAATGCCACAAAACCAGTTCAAAGCCCTGCAGTGGTGAGAGGAGAGGAGGTTTCTCCAAACCAAAGAAATGGCAAACACAACATGATAACTCATGTACCACCTCTCAAGATGTGCCCCACATTTAGTGGTTTGAGTGGGTACAAGACTAAACTAACACACGACAGAACCACACTCTGGGAGTTAATCAAGAGCTGATGGATATCTTTTACATAGAGCATTAGATATAAAAAATTATTTTGCTTCCCCAAAGAAACTTTCAGTGAACAGTTATAAATATGGTATACAGTTATAAATATGGTAGCAACATTTTAAGATGTACAGATTTAACGTAAATTTACAGTAAAAAAATAAATAAAATAAGCATATTTCATTAAATGAAATAGGCGTGTTTTTTGCTAGTTTCAGCCGACCTCAGCGCAACTGGCTTTTAAAGGGAATGGGAGATGATTGGTTTATTGCACGTTACACCCAAATCACACCCGTGACTCATTAAGAGACTGGGTACAACCCTTTTGGACCATGCACCTGGAGCGCCGATCATTTTTCCATTGTGGTAAAAGTGGATTCGGACACGCCCTAAGTGCACCTGCGTCATGTGCTTCAGACCATGCGCTCTGATGGTTAAAATAGGGCACAAACACTAAACACTAGCATAGTAACACACACATGACAATAAAAAAATGCAATAAACATTAATTTAAAAACATTAGATGTAACATAAACTCTAATGTACATAACTGGTTAGAAAAAAACTAATAAAAACAGTTATTTCAACGAAAATACATCAAATGTGAAGTTTCTTGCAGGGAATTCTAGGAATGTCAATTGACGTTTTTTCACTGTAAATTATACAATGACTTGTTCTTTTTCACTTCCAAAAATGGTACGATCTATTACAGTTATTCACCGTATATATAGTACAGAAACGTTCTGCAATTGTGAGATATAAACTCATAAAGTCAGTTTTTTTTCCCCAAAGAATTTGACTTTATAACTCACAATAGCGAGTTTACTGTATATCTCACAATTCTGTGAAAACAAGTCAGAATCGGGAGTTACAAAGTCAGGATTGCGAGATATTGTCACAATTCACCAGTAAGAGTGCCCCTGATTACCACCTGAGGGCACTCCACCCCGGACTGTCACTCCATCAAGGACAACATCTCCCATAATCCTTTGCCCGGACTCATCAGCACTCATTGATTACATCCACCATTACCTTGTTAGCTCACACTATATAAGCCTGGTCATGTCTATCATTCATTGCAAAGTCTTGTATGTTGTTACACTGCATGTTGTTCTTTGGATCTCTGGCCTGTTTCCCGGATTACCCTTTTGCCTCTGTCCCCTGCCTTGTTTGCCTGTTTGGATTGCTTGCCTGTGTATGACCTTTTGCCTGTTTTGATTACGATTGTGGATTACCCTTCATTAAAGCTGCATTTGGATTCTCAACCCTTTGTCTCTCGGAGCAGTACGTAACAGATATAAACTCAAGTTTATATCTGGCAACTATAACTCGCAATCGCGAGTTTATATCTTGCAATTTGAGGTCAGAATAATTTGCAATTATCTTTTAAATTGTTTCATTCCGTGGCGGAAACAAGCTGCCGTATTGTTTTACCAGCCTGATCTCACGAAGCTGCGTATATCTATAGCACGAATTGCATTTATCGTGTGATTTATACGCCAAAATGAGTTTTTACGTGCATATATTACGCAGTTTTCGCGTACATATGATACACACTTTATAACGAGTTATATGCACGTACCCCACACCACTAAACCTACCCAATGGGGTGACAATACGTATCATATGCACGTAAAAACTCATTTTGGCATATACATTGCACGATAAATACAATTCATGCTATATATACGCATTTCATGAGAACGTGTTGTTTTTACTGGGCATGGATGTTAAAATGGAACCATCAATATCAATAAAGAACCTTTATTTTAAGAGTCGAAGAAGAAAAAAAAGATTCAATGGGGTTCTATATAGGATGGATGGATCTTCTTGAATCTTAAATCTTAAAACTTAGAAATGAATTAAAACAAAATGGAAATTGAATTAACTAAATCCACAAAGCGATGGGAACCCCTAAGGTTCTATATAGAACATTTTCTTCAAACAGTGCAGTTGAGCTACAAGAACAAAACTGTTAAACTGAAATTAAAAGCTTGATTGTTCAAGGTTTATATATTGCCTGCGTATTTTGTTCTCACCAGAGTTAAACATGGTCAAGTTCAGTGGTTCGCAACTGGACATCAACAACAAAAAGATAGATATCAAATATCATAACCATGCATGATGATATGGTTAAACTGCATTTAATTGTTTGCATTTAGCATGTTTTTTTTCTCTGCTGTCCGAGACTCTATCAGAACTGAGGCCCATTTTTGGATCGCAACCCACCAGTTGAGATTCATCAGCTACTAAAACATCAAGACAAAACTTTTAGCCGTTGTTTCGGTGTGAGCAACAAACTGCTCCTGCTTTCTACACAAAACAAAAATAGAAAAACACACTGCTGTACAAATCAGCACAAAATATAGCCAAGCCCTCCTTTATCCTCTAAATTAACCCGTAGGACGATATAGTCTGACACATTCCTGATATCCAACACGGCTATATTTTACACCTCAGCCCCTTCTGTACTGTCAGCCAATCACGTTTCATCATTTTCCCTCCATTTCTGCGAATGCCTGCTCTCTGAGCAACCCAGATTTTTCCCCCCGAAACGTTGGCAAAAGCGATCCGCTGGAAACGAGGAGTAGAAAACCGGCTCCCAGCTCATTAACAGTCTCATTTTCAGTCATCCACAGACTCCCCTTCCCATCTCTCCATCTCTCCGTCCCGCCCTTCTGTTTTTATGACCATTTTATTTCACTCCCATCGCTGTAAATCCAGCTCGCTCGCTGGGTGGAATTTTAAAAGCTGCACTTCTTTCTGTTTTTTCTTTGCCCTCCCTTCCTTGCAGTCTTACCCTCATGTATATTTCTCATTTTATAGAAGTATGCAGGATATAATTTTCATTTCCCACAAGAAAACAGAGCTCCGGTAAAATTATGACACTTACTTTCTGCAGGATTGTGCATATGGAAATGTGCATATGGAAATAATAGTCAAGGTTATATTTTTGACTCCACAACATCAACAACAATGCTGGAGGAATAATGGAGTAATATGGAGACGTACCCTGTAGGAATCAGACACGACGAAGCACTCTGGTATCCCAGGACCTCTGGACGGGTCTTCATTCACCAGAAACGGTTCGGTGGCCTGAAACATAATATAACATATATAAGTCATCAGCATTATAATCGCAGTACCGTAGTAATAATTTTTTACCCTTCACTCTTAGTTTCTTGAGCTGCTATATGGTTCTTTGGATGTTCAAAAAGTTCTTCAGGTCAGCGTTTTGGTTTCTGGTTTCTTAAAAAACTAGAAAATAAACTAAATTGTGGAACTTAAAGGTGTATGGCCACAGGTGTATAAAATCAAGCACTAGGCATGCAGACGCTTCTACAAACATTTGTGAAAGAATGGGTCGCTCTCAGGAGCTCAGTGAACTCAAGCGTGGTACTGTGATAGGTTGCCACCTGTGCATTAAGTCCATTGTTAAATTTCCTCACTACTAAATATTCCACGCTCAACTGTTAGTGGTATTATAACAAAGTGGAAGCAATTGGGAACAACAGACACTCAGCCATGAAGTGGTAGGCCACATAAAATCTAAGATTGCATGCTGAGGGGCACAGTGCGCAGAAGTCAGAAGAGTCAATAGCTACAGACTTCCAAACTTCATGTGGCCTTCAGATTAGCTCAAGAACAGTGTGTAGAGAGCTTCATGGAATGGGTTTCCATGGCCGAGCAGCTCATCCAAGCCTTACAACACCAAGTGCAATGCAAAGCGCAGGATGCAGTGGGGTAAAGCACGCCGCCACTGGACTCTAGAGCAGTGGACACGTGTTCTCTGGAGTGACCAATCACACTTCTCTGTCTGGCAATCTGATGGACGAGTCTGGGTTTGGCGGTTGCCAGGAGAACGGTACTTGCCTGACTGCATTGTGCCAAGTGTAAAGTTTGGTGGAGGGGGATTATGGTGTAGGGTTGTTTTTCAGGGGTTGGACTTGGCCCCTTAGTTCCAGTGAAAGGAACTCTTAATGCTTCAGCATACCAAGACATTTTGGACAATTTCATGCTCCCAACTTTGTGGGAACAGTTTGGGGATGGCCCCTTCTTGTACCAACATGACTGCTCACCAGTGCACAAAGCAAGGTCCATAAAGACATGGATGAGCGAGTTTGGTGAGGAGGAACTTGACTGGCCTGCACAGAGTCCTGACCTCATCCCGATTGAACACCTTTGGGATGGAGCAGAGACTGTGAGCCAGGCCTTCTCGTCCAACATCAGTGCCTGACCTCACAAAAGCGCTTCTAGAAGAATGGTCAAAAATGCCCATAAACACACTAAACCTTGTGGAAAGCCATATATATATATATATATATAGGCCTATAATGAAAATAAATAACTAATTTAGTTAACATTAACTAATAATGAACTGCCCTTACAGCATTTATTAATCTTTGTCAATGTTAATTTCAGCATTTACTAATACATTATCAAAACAATTTTTTACATTAGAGCTAACATGAACAAACAATGAACAGCTGGATTTTTATTCGCTAACATTAACAGAGATGAACGAATACTGTAACAAATGTAATGCTCATTGTTTGTTCATGTAAGTTAATAAATTAACTAATGTTAACAAATGAAACCTTATTGTAAAGTGTTACCAAAATATGTAAAGACCATATAATCATAGACTCTTTTCACTCTTTTCACACCACACGTTTTCTTCAGAAAGGGTCAAATCTATTCTGAAAGTTTGTGACTGAACACATTTATGCCGCACATGTGCAGCGTTGGACTCGTGCGGCCTGTGATCAGCGGGTTTCATCTTGAGCTCAATTCAGCTCTGCATGCTGTGCACAGTCAGACCAGACTCTCCAAACTGGTTCCCGTTCACACCTCCTGACTTCCCAGTATATCCGTGACTTATTCAGCACAAACCTCTCACACAGCGACTCTTTCTCCTGACACGACCGCCAAGGTGTTGTTTTTTTTCTCAGAGTGTCGTGTCCATTCATCCCAGTTCATTTGTATGCTGGGAGGTGCACTGACTGGGTGTGCGGAACTGAATAAGCCCCCATTCCAGTTTATCCATTAGTGGGACGACGTTAAATCACACAGTAAAGCCGGGGGCAAAGTCTGTTCACACAGCGGCATTATAGGGCAAGAGGTCTCTACCAGTTGATTTTAAAGTAAAAGTGATTTACTAGTGCACAAAAACCAAGGAAATCTCACATGGGTTGATCTTGATGAGACTTAACCGAGAAGTAGCTAGAGGAATAAAACAGACACAAATGGGACTCACACTGACACGGCGATAATATAGAGATATAAAATTAATGTGGATAGCAGCTCAAATTTAATATCATTTAATATTGGTGTAATTTGATGAGAATGAGTTCACATGCATGAAGAAATCCGACTGCTGACTGCAGATTTTGGTTTCTGGGCAAATAAGAGCAAAGTTCAAGACATTTGGTCTCATTCACTAACCATGTGTATGCACAATTGTTTGCGAGCAATCTGCATACAAACGTTTATCACGTTTATGAAAGCATGTAAGAACAAATTAAACCACACTTATGCAACAAAACAAAAAAATCACATACTTTGGTTGGCCTTATAAAAATATATCTTCATAAATGCATGTTCCTAAACGGTGAATGTGATTTCACCAAGTACAACATGTTCCTGGATCAACATCAACCAATGGACAAGTGAAGGACAAGTTCACAGTTTCCGTCAAGTTTAGGCATTTCATTTCCTTCTGATTTTAGGGATGAGTTATGGGTAGGGCTAGGTTTAGGGACAGGGATAGGGTTAGGAGAACATTTTTGGACAGGAATGTTGTTTCAAGATCAACAAAACAATGTAAGTCGCTTTGGATAAAAGCGTCTGCCAAATGCATAAATGTAAATGTATATAATTAGGATATATGAATGGATGGATTTAAATATATTTAATGTATATAATAATTAGGAAGGAAGGAAGGAAGGAAGGAAGGAAGGAAGGAAGGAAGGAAGGAAGGAAGGAAGGAAGGAAGGAAGGAAGGAAGGAAGGAAGGAAGGAAGGAAGGAAGGAAGGAAGGAAGGAAGGAAGGAAGGAAGGAAGGAAGGAAGGAAGGAAGGAAGGAAGGAAGGAAGGAAGGAAGGAAGGAAGGAAGGAAGGAAGGAAGGAAGGAAGGAAGGAAGGAAGGAAGGAAGGAAGGAAGGAAGGAAGGAAGGAAGGAAGGAAGGAAGGAAGGAAGGAAGGAAGGAAGGAAGGGTGGATTTAAATATATTTCATATAATAATTAGGAAGGAAAGAAGGAAGGAAGGATGGATGGATGGAATTAAATATATTTCATATATATTAATTAGGAAGGAAGGAAGGAAGGAAGGAAGGAAGGAAGGAAGGAAGGAAGGAAGGAAGGAAGGAAGGAAGGAAGGAAGGAAGGAAGGAAGGAAGGAAGGAAGGAAGGAAGGAAGGAAGGAAGGAAGGAAGGAAGGAAGGAAGGAAGGAAGGAAGGAAGGAAGGAAGGAAGGAAGGAAGGGTGGATTTAAATATATTTCATATATAATAATTAGGAAGGAAGAAAGGAAGGAAGGAAGGAAGGAAGGAAGGAAGGGATGGATTTAAATGTATTTAATTCATATAATAATTATGATGGAAGGATGTAAATATATTTAATATATATATATATATATATATATATAATATAATAAACATGTTAAGACATTTTAAATATATATTACACACACACACACACACACACACACACATTTCCTATGCTAACTAAGCACTCACTGTTGTCTAGAAGAAGAAGAAAAACATTTCAGATATTAAAATGATCTAATGTGTCTAATAACAGAGCCCTTAACCTCTGAAGAAACCC
Source organism: Romanogobio albipinnatus (assembly GCA_023566225.1). Taxonomy (NCBI): domain Eukaryota; kingdom Metazoa; phylum Chordata; class Actinopteri; order Cypriniformes; family Gobionidae; genus Romanogobio; species Romanogobio albipinnatus. The sequence goes on from CM042240.1 coordinate 16,760,041, forward strand.
CCAGCATCCCAGACATGGAGAATTCCTGTTGTCCTCAGGAAAAAGATAGATATACTGCATTTCAGTGCAGTCGAGATTGGAGCAAACTCTGCTGCACACATTCCCTGGATTAAACCTGTCTCTAAAATGCACTCCTATAAAAATACATGCAGCACTAAAATAACAGACGCAAAGACGTGTGTGTGCGCACACGCGATACTATAATAGATCCCAGACACTGGCTAACCAAAATGTGGCTGCAACACCAGCTATTCATATCCACAGCAATGAAAGGTTGCATACGCTCTCGCTCTCTCTCCTCTCACAACACATCCATAAGTCAAAGCGCTTAACTAAACAAACTGTAGAACGAGAACTAAGGTTCAACCAATTCAGCTGGTTGTTACACTTTCAGAATGTGTAGAAACAGGCTTCGAATGTTTATTTAGTTTCCAAAGAAGGGTTTGGGCTTTGTTCAAATCACTAACCATAAGTATGAGCCACTTTACTACTGTGCTCCATATCGTAATATATGAAAATATACTCTTTTATTCATGTCAAACAGCTTTCCTAAAAGTGATGGGCAGAGAAAGAGACAGATGAGTCCCTCTCTTCCGCTTGGTTTGCCTTCACACTTTAAAGTAAGATGGTTTGTTTGAGTCTACACTGATTGTTTGATGTAGTTCCCTGTAGATCTGTCCTCTTTCTCCCTCGCTGTGGATGTTTATGGAGCGTGGTACTGTATCAATTAAACATGCCACCCTTTTCTATATATACGCAGCATATGCCCGATCCATATGGCCAGCCCTGAGCGAAACCCGTCATAATTAACTCTTGACTATCAACACAAACATGTTTAGAGCCGAACGACGAACAGTCATGTCTAAAATGTCTGCTAATGCCAAATGATGGGCCTGTTACAATTCACAGGGGATCTCAAAACTGTCCTGATATGAGGATTATAACACACAATATGAAATGTGAATAGTGCTGCAATCATAATAAAAGCGTGGCGATTGTGAGAGACATAAATAAACAAACTGTATGATCAGGACTAGGATATAATTCAGGTTGAACTGGCTGTTACTTTCGGTATGTATTAGAACAGAAACTTAAATAGCTGAATGGACCAGGCAAGATATTTTTAGTGTTGCCAATCTCAAAATCTTAATTGTTTCTCTTAGACAGAAATGAAATTAAATGGAAAGCAAATGGAGACTGCTAAAGTCTTTTGCTACGATGTTCGCAACACAACCTCATGGCAATTCATAACCTTTTTACGTTTTTTTGGCGAATTGGTAGCTAAATCGTACAATTTAACTCACTCATTCTCCTACGATCAGCTTACACTGGGGCTACATGTTTACTTTTTTCTAAAAATCTGAGAGGCTCCTCACTGCAGAGCCAATGGGTGGAGCTTGAGGGCTCAAACACACACTAACCCTGCCCTTAAAGGGATAGTTCACCCAAAAATGAAAATTAGCTCATGATTTACTCACCCTAAAGTCATCCTAGGTGTATATGACATTCTTCTTTCAGAGAAATACAATCAGAGTTATATTAAAAATGTTCTGGCTAATCCAAGCATTATAATGGCAGTTGCTCTGTTTTTGAAGTCCATAAAAAAATGCATCTGTCCGTCAAATAACTGCTCCACGCGGCTCTGAGGTGTTTATAAAGGCCTTCTGAAGCGAATCGACGCATTTGTATAAGAAAAATATCCATATTTAAAAATGTATTTCATTTTTTTCTGGTTCTGCATCAGCCGTCCCCGCGCCATCACTTCCGGCGAATAAGGTCAAAATACATCATAGATATATACACATAGATTCCTCATTAGTGCCTGCGCGGATGGGTCGAATGAGGCATCTACATATATATATTTCTTTGATCGTGCCAGTATTTTGACCTTATACGCCAGAAGTTATGGCGCTGGGAATACTAGATGACATTTGTCTGATAAGAGGTAAAAAAAATAACATAAATACTGTTCGTTTCTCGCAGAAACCGATCGTTTCGTGTCTTAAGACATCAATGTGTCGCCACAAGCCGCATGGTTTAATAAGGACTCGTATGTCTATGTGTTTTTACTCTCATTGCTCTCATACTCTAAAATATCCCCATTGACATGCATTATACGACTATCACACTGCAACAGTTGTGTGCTTCATTTGTGTTTTACTGAAGAAACAAAGACACTTACATCTTGGATGCCCTGGGGGTAAGTAGATAAACATAAAAATGTCGTTTTTGGGTGAAATATCCCTTTAACCCTGTCACTAAACATAACTCCACCCTTTAGGTCCACAGAGGTGGAGCTGGAGTAGATCAAACTCCACCAGGACGTAATTTGGCTCTACAGTGAGCACAACTTGGTAAATCAAACATTTTTTGTATGATTTACATTGTACAAATTTATACGAACATAAAACAGTTGGGTTGGATGTTTCTCATGAGATAAAGGCCGAAGTAAACTTACATATATCAGAAGAGATCTAAGAGGTTAGAGGACTAGTGTTTCAGAAGTGATCTAAATAGCGTGATCAGATTTGCCAGGATACCAAATACTAGTTCTGGTTCTTGAATCTGATTGGGCCTTTTCCAGCCATGCGATATTCTACTAATATCACATGGAAACCATTTCACGATTTATATCACTCTGCTTGTTTCTGTCTGATCTATACTGTCAATGGCAGAGAAGCAAACCTACTATTATTTTACAAATACTACTGTTATTGTGTCACAGAATATAGTTTTAAGAGTTTTTTTTATGTGAGAATGTAGTTGTTTAGACCTCAAATATGTGATTTATATATAAACATAGCACCTGGTAAAAAATTTGTTTAGGCGTTTTGGGAGACATGAGCGCCAGACTGTCAGCGGCCGTTCATGATATGAGCATATAAATATATATGAGCAATATTACACTCGTAGTCATGCAATATGGCTATAGATAAGTACGGCTGTTATGGCCTTGTGCCTATGGCCTAATCACAGCCGTGCTGATATATAGCCATATCGCACGTCAACAAGTGTAATATTGCTAATATATAAACTATATTGCCAAAAGTATTGAGACACCCCTCCAAATCATTGAATTCAGGTGTTCCAGTCCCTTCCATTGCCACAAGTGTATAAAATCAAGCACTAGGCATGCAGACGCTTCTACAAACATTAGTGAAAGAATGGGTCACTCTCAGGAGCTCAGTGAACTCAAGCGTCGTACTGTGATAGGTTGCCACCTGTGCAATAAGTCCATCCGTGAAATTTCCTCACTACTAAATATTCCACGCTCAACTGTTAGTGGTATTATAACAAAGTGGAAGCAACTGGCTAGCAAGAGCAACTCAGCCACGAAGTGGTAGGCCATGTAAAATCACAGAGCGGGGTCAGCGCATGCTGAGGTACACAATGTGCAGAAGTCACCAACTTTCTGCAGAGTCAACAGCTACAGACCTCCAAACTTCATGTGGTCCTGAGATTAGCTCAAGAACAGTGTGTAGAGAGCTTCATGGAATAGGTTTCCATGGCCGAGCAGCTCATCCAAGCCTTACAACACCAAGTGTAATGCAAAGCGTGGGATGCAGTGGGGTAAAGCACACCACCACTGGACTCTAGAGCAGTGGAGACGTGTTTTCTGGAGTGACCAATCACGCTTCTCTGTCTGGCAATCTGATGGACGAGTCTGGGTTTGGCTGTTGCCAGGAGAACGGTACTTGCCTGACTGCATTGTGCCAAGTGTAAAGTTTGGTAGACCAAGACAATTTGGACAATTTCACGCTCCCAACTTTGGGGATGGCCTCAAGGTCCATAAAGAAATTGGTGAGCGAGTTTTGAACTATAGAACACCTTTGGGATGGAGCAGAGACTGTGAGCCAGGCCTTCTCGTCCAACATCAGTGTCTGACCTCACAAATGCGCTTCTAGAAGAATGGTCAAAAATTCCCATAAACACACTCCTAAACCTTGTAGAAAGCCTTCCCAGAAGAGTTGAAGCTGTTATAGCTGCAAAGGGTGGGCCAACTCCATATTAAACCCTACGGATTAATAATGGGATGTCATTAAAGGTTATCTGCATGTAAAGGCAGGTGTCCCAAAACGTTTGGATACTGTATATAGTGTATATATATATATATATATATATATATATATATATATATATATATATATATATATATATATATATATAAATTGTCAAGCATTTTTACATTATGGTAGTGTTTGTCACATTTAATATTTGCTGATAAAACAAAATTACAGCAAATATGAGAATCATCGAAGATAATCACATTTAGGAAAAAAAGGTCTGCATTACTGTAATAAGAATTTGGGGTGAGAAATGTAATAAAAACATTTCATGAAAGTAATGTTACAATATTTACATTTCTGCATGCAATTTCATCCATTTTGCTAAAGTCATCAACTTTAGCGTATATTTTCATATAAAATTTCAACTTCACAACGACAACCCACACTAAAAAACTATTTTTTTTACGATATACACCTTTTTACATCTCAATTCATTTGTTCACAGATAAGAGAAACTGACAGTCGACAGAACTTCTACATGACTGCTAACGCTCGACAAACCCAGGTAACACGGCAGACACATCAAAGCCCAGCGAGGGAGGGAGGGGATTTGTTTTTTAAAAGTGGTGAGAGGGGGAAATATATGAAAGCAGAAATGTATGCCGTGTGAACGCTTGCCAGGGCCACTTCAGGGAGAAATGCTGGAAAAATGTGATATTTCAAACCTCCATCTCTAGAGGAGCCATAAGAGCGAAATGAGCGTGGAAACAGCAGTAATAATGAACCCGAGGAGGAGGGTGGGCTGTTAGATTGCTTATTGTTTGTTTTCAGAGCTGTTTGGGCACTAAACATTGATTCTGTCAGCACAGGGCCTGCAAGCCAGAGTCGTGTCTTATTATGAGCTATTATACAGGATGAATCATTATTTTACCACTTTAAAAGCAAAATATAAGATGTTTAAAGTTTGTAAGTGAATGGCTTGTTAGCGTCAGTGGAAAAACTAAGGCAGGTGAGTGACATTAAAAATAATTCGATTACATTTTTCATGCCCGTACAAAACAGTCTACCTTGATGCCGAGATCATTGCGTTAGAGTTACGAGTCATTCATGGATGTAGCACAAACAGTGCTGAACAAGTTATACAACTACTTATGGTTAGAATTAAGCCCCTGCTGGTAGATGTCATAACTACACCATCTGGACACAAAAGGCATCCTTCTCCATTGACGATCATCCAAAACCAGCCCTGTTTTTGCTGCACCGGCTTTGAATCGCAGTGGTGATTCTCCCTCTGCTGAATCTGCGCCACAGCTAAAAGAATACTATTTTAGCTGTTTTTTCCTTTTTAACTTTTTTAAAAGCTTATTTTTTGTTCTAAAAATCTTAGGTGTGAATGTGAGGTTGCACTGAATGCAAAGCAATAAAAAGACAGTGTACACATGAGGCAAGATGCAAGCAACATAGGGCTACAACACGACCAGTAGAGTCTGATTTCCAAACAAATGACTCATATGAACTGGTTCTTTTTAGTGATTCAAAAAAGTAAGACGCGACCAGTGTAACTAGGCCAGTTAGTTAGAGCTGTGTGAGTAAGGGTGTGTTCACACTTGTAGTTCAGTTCGCTTGGTTTGTTTGGTCCGGACCAAAGAAAAACCCATTTAGTCCTGGACTGGTCCACTTAGCGTTCACATTGGCATTGTAACATCAAAGCATTCTGTCCTTTTTAGGGTTGCATCTTGTTACATCATGTCCCGTTTTTGGTTTGTTTACATATCTTTGGTCCGTGTTGCGTTCAAATATCATTCAAACAGCACTAGAGTTTGTTTGGTAGCTGACAGAGACCCATCTTTTCAGGGGTCTCTTTTGTTTGGTGCGTACCAGGGTTCGGATGGCAGCGTTTAAACTTATCCAAATGAACCGCACTAGCAGAGCAATCGCACCAGGGTCCATTTTAATCTAACCAAACATGCCAAGTGTGAACACACACTAAATCTCACTCCCCTGGCCTCAAGAGGCGCTCTGGAGACGCTAGAGACTGCGGTGTTTAGCGTCCTTGTTAGTGCACCCGCCTCTCATTAAGTGTTCTTTTAAGTGATTCAAAAACATAAAGAGCGACCAGTGTAATTTGATTCCCAAACAAATGACTCGTATGAGCCAGTTCTTTTAAGTGATTCAAAAACATAAAGCGCGACCAGTGTAATTTGATTCCCAAACAAATGACTCGTATGAGCCAGTTCTTTTAAGTGATTCAAAAACATAAAAGCGCGACCAGTGCAGTCCGATTCCTGAACAAATGACTCGTATGAGCCTGTTCTTTTAACCGATTCAAAAACCAGTGTAGTCCGATTCCTGCACAAATGACTCGTATGAGCCTGTTCCTTTAAGTGATTCAAAAACGTAAAGCGCGACCAGTGTAATTTGATTCCCAAACAAATGACTCGTATGAGCCAGTTCTTTTAAGTGATTCAAAAACATAAAAGCGCGACCAGTGCAGTCCGATTCCTGAACAAATGACTCGTATGAGCCTGTTCTTTTAAGTGATTCAAAAACCAGTGTAGTCCGATTCCTGCACAAATGACTCGTATGAGCCTGTTCTTTTAAGTGATTCAAAAACATAAAGCGCGACCAGTGTAATTTGATTCCCAAACAAATGACTCGTATGAGCCAGTTCTTTTAAGTGATTCAAAAACATAAAAGCGCGACCAGTGCAGTCCGATTCCTGAACAAATGACTCGTATGAGCCTGTTCTTTTAAGTGATTCAAAAACATAAAGCGCGACCAGTGTAATATGATTCCCAAACAAATGACTCGTATGAGCCAGTTCTTTTAAGTGATTCAAAAACATAAAAGCGCGACCAGTGCAGTCCGATTCCTGAACAAATGACTCGTATGAGCCTGTTCTTTTAAGTGATTCAAAAACCAGTGTAGTCCGATTCCTGCACAAATGACTCGTATGAGCCTGTTCTTTTAAGTGATTCAAAAACGTAAAGCGCGACCAGTGTAATTTGATTCCCAAACAAATGACTCGTATGAGCCAGTTCTTTTAAGTGATTCAAAAACATAAAAGCGCGACCAGTGCAGTCCGATTCCTGAACAAATGACTCGTATGAGCCTGTTCTTTTAAGTGATTCAAAAACCAGTATAGTCCGATTCCTGCACAAATGACTCGTATGAGCCTGTTCCTTTAAGTGATTCAAAAACGTAAAGCGCGACCAGTGTAATTTGATTCCCAAACAAATGACTCGTATGAGCCAGTTCTTTTAAGTGATTCAAAAACATAAAAGCACGACCAGTGCAGTCCGATTCCTGAACAAATGACTCGTATAAGCCAGTTCTTTTAAGTGATTCAAAAATGTAAAGCGTGACCAGTGTAGTCCGATTCCTGAACAAATGACTCGTATGAGCCAGTTCTTTTAAGTGATTCAAAAACGTAAAGCGTGACAAGTGCAGTCCGATTCCTGAACAAATGACTCGTATGAGCCAGTTCTTTTAAGTTATTCAAAAACGTAAAGCACGACCAGTGTAATTTAATTCCCAAACAAATGACTCGTATGAGCCAGTTCTTTTAAGTGATTCAAAAACATAAAAGCGCGACCAGTGCAGTCCGATTCCTGAACAAATGACTCGTATGAGCCAGTTCTTTTAAGTGATTCAAAAAAGTAAAGCGCGACCAGTGTAATTTGATCCCCAAACAAATGACTCGTATAAGCCAGTTCTTTTAAGTGATTCAAAAACATAAAGTGCGACCAGTGCAGTCCGATTCCTGAACAAATGACTCGTATGAGCCAGTTCTTTTAAGTGATTCAAAAATGTAAAGCGCGACCAGTGTAATTTGATTCCCAAACAAATGACTCGTATAAGACAGTTCTTTTAAGTGATTCAAAAACATAAAGCGCGACCAGTGCAGTCCGATTCCTGAACAAATGACTCGTATGAGCCAGTTCTTTTAAGTGATTCAAAAACATAAAGTGCGACCAGTGCAGTCCGATTCCTGAACAAATGACTCGTATGAGCCAGTTCTTTTAAGTGATTCAAAAATGTAAAGCGCGACCAGTGTAATTTGATTCCCAAACAAATGACTCGTATAAGACAGTTCTTTTAAGTGATTCAAAAACATAAAGCGCGACCAGTGCAGTCCGATTCCTGAACAAATGACTCGTATGAGCCAGTTCTTTTAAGTGATTCAAAAACATAAAGTGCGACCAGTGCAGTCCGATTCCTGAACAAATGACTCGTATGAGCCAGTTCTTTTAAGTGATTAAAAAATGTAAAGCCCGACCAGTGTAATTTGATTCCCAAACAAATGACTCGTATGAGCCAGTTCTTTTAAGTGATTCAAAAACATAAAAGCGCGACCAGTGCAGTCCGATTCCTGAACAAAAGACTCGTATGAGCCTGTTCTTTTAAGTGATTCAAAAACGTAAAGCGCGACCAGTGTAATTTGATTCCCAAACAAATGACTCGTATGAGCCAGTTCTTTTAAAGGTCCCGTTTTTCCTGTTTTTTTGAAGCTTTGATTGTGTTTACATAACATGTGTTCATGTTTCGCGTGTAAAAAAACACAAATTCACACAATTTACTTATCTGTATAACGCTGTTTTCACTGTCCTAAAAACGGACTGATGACTTCCTTGTTCTATGAAGTCCCTCCTTCAGAAAACGTAACGAGTTCTGATTGTGCCAGCGGTTCCCGTGTTGTGATCATAGGTTGTGATTCGACAGCAGCTTAGCGCACGTTGCCCGGTAAGGTCACGCCTCTTACCAGCGATGCATGTGCTCAGTGTTCGAGTGACGTTATTAAAGAAGGAAGTAGAGGGATGTAGTCCTAATCGGCCGTTCGCTGTAGGCTTTGAAAGGGGATTTCTGTTAAATAAAATATCTCGCTTGGCATTGAACTTTGAGCTTTATAATTTTACAGGTATTATTTATGCTCTAACAGCAACGTTACACACTAACTAAAGTTTGAAAAATGGGATCACGAAGAACAGGACCTTTAATTTATTAAAAAATGTAAAGCGTGACCAGTGTAGTTTGATTACCGAACAAATGACTCATATGAGCTGGTTCTTTTCTTAGTGAATGAAAAAATATAAGAGTGAGCAATGTAGTCCTATGGAAGTAAAATAATGACATGTCTTTCGTTTCATGTCTTTGAAACAAAAAAGCATGTTAAATTTTAATTATCAGTGCTTGCATTTTAATACATTGTATGTTTAAGGTTTGCATCCCTGATTCCCGAACAAATGACTATTATGAGCTAGCTCTTTTTTAGTAGCCTACACCAAACACATATAATGCGGGCAGTGCACCGGGCCAGTGTAGCTTGTAGCCAGAGTAGCTTTCAATAACGAGTTACAGATTTGATGGATCCTTCACCTAACCGTCTCAGGCCAGTTACTAAATTTGACTTTTATACATAGGCCTACTGTATTTAAGCAAGATTTGGTACTCTAACAGTTAGCTTTGTGCAGATATAGACTTCTTAAAATGCTATTTAATGTAAGACTGCTAATCATTATGATTAGACATGCAGTTATGACAATAAAAATAATGGACATGACAACATGCAGATAACCAGCGTTTCATCATTGGCTTGCAATAGAAGAAAAGGCTCAAACCAACAGCCAATTAATCAGAGACATCTGTGTCAAATGACTTGGTCATAATGTTGATTGCTCATAAGATCAGGTCCAGTTGACAGGTGAACTAACACCCCTCCGCCAGAGGGGGCACTAACACATGGCACGCGTGCTTTTCAATAAATTACATGCAGAGACAAATGTCTGTGTTTACAGTAATTAATTCTCAAAACATCTGAAATTTCAACTGATTGTATAATAATTACTATACTAACATCAATACCTCCACTCTCTCGATAAACAAATCAAACCCTGACAGCAAAATAAAGGATTTCGATCTCAAAGACGTCCAAGTTTGCAGTCAACATAAAAACCTTCATGTATAACAAACTATAGGACGCAGTGTTTGTTATTGTGGAACTTCATTCCAACTGTCATCAAAGTATAACCCAGATGCATTTCTGTCGTTGTTTGACGGCGGCCTGCTATAGCTGCGATGCAACTAGCTGTCAACTCTTCATATCTTTGATTGTTGTTTGGAAGCTTAATTAAGTTGGGTTTTTTAAGAGAAGACGTTAATCCCATGTGGAGTCCGCTTTGAATAGATTCCCTCGTTTCTTTCTGCAGTGGCCTATTTGGGTCGGTGCCATTTAAGAGAGCGGGTAAACAAATAATTATCCACATTAATGTGCTGATATTCAGGCCCATCTGGAAACCATCAACAAGTACAAGCCTATATTGCATCAGTCATGCAATCAAATATAATCCGGATTCTAAAGCCAGTCAAAGTGGAGGAGAGCTGAAAACTATGTGTGTGCAGCGATTTGAAAATAAAGAAGGCCGATGCATAAATAGCTGAACGTTTCGACTCTGAAACGAGGACACCTGGGTAATGTGCTTTAGTTGATTGCCAATAGCTTGATGTCTCCTCAGATCGGCTTATTGTGGTCTGTCTAGTGAGAAGTAAAAATCAAGCTATCTGAGGTTAGAGCCGAGCTAACACCGAACAGATGTTCTTTCCTGAGGATCTGACAATTCAGCCGATATGATGTTTAAATAAAAGTTCCTTGTGTTCGTTTTGAAAGAGCTGCGCATGTCAGAGCTGTTGAATATGTCCTCTCCAGTATCCTATAAATAAAATGCTAAAAACTCAAAGAAATGTGTGTTTTACGCATGCAGCAGATCTGCAGGATTATTTAAAAGACACGCCAAAAAAACTCTCCAAATACTTTTATAAGATTGTATTTACACTAGGGCCACTAACGACTATTTTTATATCAATTAATCTATCGACTAATTTATTGATTAATCGATTAATCTATCGACTAATTTATCGCAATAATTTTCAACAATTTTACTTAAAAACATTTCATTTAACTTGCGACGTTGGCCTTCAGTAGTGTAGCCTACTATAAAAAAGTATAAATGTAAACAAGCCCTTGACAAAATGTAAAACTAAAAAGAGAATTTTTTTTAAAAGGTACAAATTTGTAAACCAACATAACAAAAAAAGAGAATATCAGCAAATACTTTTTTATATAGAATAGTGTTGTCACGATACCAACATTATGACTTCGTTACGATACCAGACTAAAATAACCTCAATACTGAATCGATACCATGGCAAAAAAACAGTAAAAAGTCATGAATAATATGACAGAACTTACTATTCATTGTTTTATCATTGTTTTAGGGTAAAAAAAAAACCCTAACGGCAAGTTCCTGCCCTGCTTCACACAGAATAGGTCCGGCCCTTTAAGAGCTGCTCGGACCAAATTCATTGTAACACCCGATTTCTCATTAAACTCATGATTAAACTCTGTATACGTTCACTAAAGACATATCCGACTGCGTTTACCCGAATACTCAGGAATATTCGGAACCCAGGACGTGCATTTTTACTTTTTTTTTTTTTTTTTATCAGTCAAACCCAATAATCCGCGAAAATGGCGCCGCGTTCTGTCTGAAAGGCGGCTGCGCGCTTCAGGTCAGAGTCCCGGCCGGCCACGCCGCACTTTTCTTTTTCCTGAGCTGCGCGTATATATTTGACTGTTCTGCTTCCATTGTTTAGTGAACGGTGGAAGCAGAGCTCACACACACGTCTTCACTCCTGCTGTCACACATCGACGCAGATTAAGAAATACAGCTCTTATTAGAGTGCTGTCAAAGTACCTGTACTAATACAATTTAATATCGTACCCAACTTACCCAGTCTAAAAATATTGACGTCGACTAATTAACAGCGTCGACGCAGTCGATTGTATCGATCAATCGCGACAGACCTAATTTACACTATGGCTTTTGGTTGTTATATCATATTTTAGTTCAGTATTCTTTGCATCACTATAATGATACACTATATTCCATATGCCGAAACTGATACTAGAGAGTGGGATGGCCAGTAGGCTACACACACATTTAATATTAGTGTAAAAAAATAATTACATTTTGATATGTATTGGTATCAATTAGGGATGCACCGATGTATCGGCGCCCGATATTTATCGGCCGGTTTTTGATCAATTTACAACCATCGACATATTGGCTATAGCATGAATAAGGTCGATATAACAAACCAATGGTTTATTAATGAACTGCGTGAAGGCACCGTGCTGTGTAATGTCTGCTGATTATACTGTAGCCTAATATTCCTGCTGCGCTGCTGTCTGTGTTTTAATGTTTATCAAACAACAAAACAAAATCGCTCACTACTCTTGACTAAATTAACTTTTGTAACTTTCATAAGGATTCATTTCCATGAGGTCAGTACACTCAAATCAAATAGCGATACTAGTGTCTGTGAATATTAAAGGTGCACTATGTAACTTTTCCGTCTGCTAGAGGTCGCCTGTTCAAAACAAAGGCGTAGTTTTATGACACCACTTTGAGCGCAGAATCTTGGGACATGTGGTCTTCACCTCACAGGCGGTGGAAGAGAATTGGGATAGGACTCGGGCAAAAATCATGTTCATGGATGTGATTATTAACGTTACTGTAGTGTGAAGCAGAGCAGGACCGAGTGTTGTGGAGCTGAGCAAGGCCGCTGGAGCGATTGTTAATAAGATGAACGCAACACACGCCTCGCAAGCAGCGGGACTTTTATTATGACACAGTCGTCTGCACCACTTCCGCTTTTCCGGTCATGAGTATGAGGTAATGCAGCTCTGATTATCATATTAGATACATCTGAGTGTGTTGAAAATGATGTTATGACGTACACTCATAACTGCGTTCTCTCGGCGGCTGCTATGACACTTGTGCACACTGCAGTGAGAGTAAAGCGTTCCTGCAAAATAAAACCGGAAACCGAGGGGAACGCTGATATGACGCAATCGACAGGCGACGCCCTCACATGTCCCAGTTCCTTGTTTAAAATAGCTAATTTCTCATGATTTACAAATAGTTGAAAACATTTGGGATATTGTTAAGTACTCAACTGAACTAAATATATAACACTGGCCTAGTGGTTTTTAAATATTTTACTGAAAATTTTTTACATAGTGCACCTTTAAGTCACAAAAGATGTTTCTGTGTCTCTGTGTGAATGAATGGCGCAGACGCGTGGTTTCATTTACCTCACACACATAGAAACTCGCAGTGTTTTTCAGCCTCTGCCACCTCGATATATGAGGACATGAATGCATGAACCTCACTTCATGAGCATTTTACCGCTTCATTCAACAAAATCTATCGTCATATCATAAACGCACACACAGGAACTCGAACGTCAAAATAAAAGTTCAGTTAACAAAGTAATTGTGACAGGATTAATGTTGTACAGTAGAATTAGCTACGTCTCAATGTAACAATAGCTAATATATGCATTTCAGTTATACAGTGAAGAATATGCCGTTATTTAACATTAAACCTACTTAAAAAGCACTGTTTATTTTACATGTATCTTGCTCTGTTGTATTTATGTATTTATGTTGGCCTGCTGAATGTTAAATGGATCCAGTCTATGTTCATTAGAAATGATTTGATAATGCAGCAATAAACTAGCTAGTATAAGTTAATGTATGTTTTGTTTAACTTTGCTGATTTAAAACTCTATTTTAATGACAACATTTCAAATAAGAGGGCAAGTGACAAATATCGGAATCGGCCAAAAATTGTATGTTAAAATCAGTATCAGTGCATCCCTATCAATACCATCTGTGTGTTCTCACTCTCTCTTCTCTACTTGTATTGCGCATCATTTTAGTAATTCTCGCAGGTTTCACACTGCATCGATATAAGTAGTGTGCATAAAGTTGTCTCTCAAAAAGCTTGTGAGAGCCGAATTGACTTCTTTTCCGTGGCTTATTGCGCTTAAACGGTCAAATACATACAAAACTATGTCAAAATGCCCGTCTTTCCGAGTATTCAGGTAAATACAGTCAGTTTAAGAACGTAAATAGTTGAGAATATGCATGTTGTGTAATAGTATATTGGATCCGTGCATAAGCTCTTAAAGTGACAGCAGCCTAATAAACAGCTGTCTGTCATGTTAATCAAGGAAAAAAAGACACTCGCTGCCCTTGACTGAATAACTTCTGGAGCTTTAATTAAGCATTAATCTGTTTTTAATTTTTACAATGAAAACTATCCAGTGTTATTTTACATTTGATTACTTTAATTTACTTGTCTTTTACTATAAATGTAGTATCGTGACAACACTATGCATATATAGACTACATAATTTAATTATAGCTGCTGCAATTTTTTTCTGAAAACAAATAGATTTTGGCACAGCACAAAAGAGAAGGCACTTTAAAAAATCCTATGGCCTAGAAACGTTCCCATCATGGGATCATTTTTTATGGATTTAGTTTTAATTAATAATTTTTTTAACACAAAGCGTGTAACCATACTTTCTCGCTATAAAAAAAAAAATCAATAACCAGTTAAACATTAAAGTATTATGCAAATATTTAAATGTCTCAATATAGAACCTTTTTTCTAGAGTGCAGATATTGGACAAATATCAGTGGATTTATCATCCTAGTCGATATATAAATCTGTTGCAAATTACTATTGTTACAATTATTCTAATTTAAAAGTCAGTGTGTTTACACATAAAACGACAACTGTGTGCAAGAAAAATAAATGAACTGCAAGGGTGAAAAAACTAAAAATGCAATGCATTAATCAGTGCTATAATCAAAATGCACTGACTTTCCATAGAACTACAGTCCAAACAAGTTAGTATAGACACGAAATAAGTTTCATCCAGCACTATTGTTCTATATATAACCCCCTCAAGGCTTTTGTTCTCTTTGACAGACGACATGTGGGCGGCGACTGTCGTCCCGTGACAAGGCTTGCGCTGTGGAACAATTTCAGTAATGGCATGTTACATGTGCATGTGTCGCCTGTAATCCCAATAACAATGAAAAGCGTGTAAACTGAAGGCTTATTATCCTACACAACACTTCATTATCCACCGCCATAAACGGATGAATCCAGAACACCAGTGATGAAAGTTGGAGTGCCACACAGGGTCAAAGTTAAACGATGATATTGCGTTTATGATAATGCATTGCTACTGTATTCACTTTAGACGAGCATATTAAGTCGTGCGATAAATTACAGGAAAACATTCTGCACGGTTTCAAACTAACTTCCCAGTTCAGATGAACAACTTCAAGCAGTATTTCTTCTAACGGAGAGTGTTGTCAAACAGTACAGTACACACACACACACACACACACACGGCATTATGTGCATCGAGCCGAAGGAGATTTAGAGCACATGTTGTACATCCAGAGTTTTTACGCAAAGCTAAAACCGGCCAAAATGAATCTGGACCAGTTATTGCTTGGCATAATATCAATCTAAGTCCTTCTCTCCATGTTTACCAGCATTTTAAAGCAGAAATAAAAAGAGCAAAGTTGATTTACGCAGCACGTACCATTGTGGAGCGGGGAATATTGCCAACACTCTCAAAGACCCATTTTAGTCCTTTAGGGGGGAAAAACTTTGCCCCGAAAAAAGGAGCGTGGTAGAAGAAGAAAAGCAAGTGGAGTCGGCTTTCTCCGTTGATACCGGAAGCAGAAGAACCGGGTTGCGGGACGGGCCCGTGGATCGCGGAAAACGGCCAACTTTTACGCACGGAAACTTTCGCAGGAATCGGCCGGCGCGTTTCTGTCTTTCAGCAGATGCCCCAAAAAAAAGTGAAAGGTTCGGGTAGCAACACGAGCGCTCATCCATTCACCGAACCTCTCGCTGGTACGAATCCCCCGGTTTGAGCGTCTCTCCGGCGGCTTCAGTCGAGATCGCGCCGTGCGCCACCGACAGCAACTTTCTGCCTGCGCAGTTTCAGCTCACGCACTCTGGGTGAATCGGTGCTCAGTCTCCATCAATCTCGCAGGAGACCTGATCTCCATGACCTCCTCCTCCTCACTGCATGGATTACACGATCAATTATTATGGAGAGGACGTCATTTCGGGCAATATTGCGGAATCATATGCGACGCGTGAGAGGAATGTGGACTTTTTATGTCGCCAAAACGAATAACGCGCAAACGTTTCGAATAACGAATGTGTTTTAAGTAGACTATGTAAGAGTAGTTGCCAAAATAAACGTGCTACCCCTGCGTGGCCCGTGCGGAACGGTCGGGTTGATCTGTGGATGGATTCGTGCAGTGGCTGGTGAATTATTAATAACCGGGAGCGCTTCACAGTCTGTCGTGTTCACAGAGGAACCAGAACGGCAGCTGGGGGTTTAAGGGAATTAAATACGGGCTTGGAGAGAAGCAGGAACGGCAGGGGATTATACCGTTCACCGGGGGGAGAGAGAGAGAGAGAGAAAGAGAAAGAGAGAGAGACAGGGAGAGAGAGAGATATATAGATATGTGTATGAAGTGTGTATTTGTTTGCAATCACAACGTTAAACGGAGACGTCTCGAGATATTTCTCTCTGGTTATTTTTATGTTATCAAGTCTACAGTGGTGCAAAAGTCAAAACTAAGCCCTGATTCAGCACTGATGAAAGTGTTTAGCACAAGTGAACAGGTGTGCAGTTGTGTCCCCGATCAATTCTGTTTATTTAAAACCGCGATGCGGCAAATCATGTGTAACATCTCAAGTGATGGTTTTAGTTGAAGAGCAAGGCAGATGAATTGTGTTATTGTGAGGTAAATGACAACGAGGGAGAAAAAAGAAGATATTGTTCAACGCGGTAATTCATAAAGGTATCAGGCCCTTTTTAGATTTAATTAATTCAACATATCTGCCAGATTTCAGATGAAGGAAAACTCGTTAAGGTCATCTTATTTGAGTTTTAATTACGGCTGATTTAATGAATGCAACATACCTGAGCTAAAACAGAAGAAAGACCTCCAGACGACCTGAAGGAGACACGCGTTGACCTTCAGTGAAGCGCGCTCCGATGATGCACCTGCCAACTACATTATCAAGCAAATTAATTTTGACTTCTTTTGTCGAAATAATGCATGATAAATAAAAGAATAAAACACAAATACAACTGAATTATAAATAGGCCTATAAGAGGATGACATCTTAGCCAAATTAATTGTATGTATAAAATATGCATTGTTTAGCATTCATCATTTTTCTTTTATAAACAGATACATTTTTTTTGTAATATTGTAATTTTCAAGCCAATTTAGGCCTATATAACGTTAATAATGTAGTTAATTTACTCCGTTTGCATCTCGAAATAGGCCTACAATACAATGAAACGAATCAGATAAAATATCAAACGAAAAAAAAAGGAATTAATAAACCGAGATCGTCCTTAATAATTCACATTGAGAAGATAAGAAGTCAGAGGAAAAGAAAAAAAAGGTTCTTGTTCCTTGTTAAGCATTAGAACAAAACATCTACATTTACATTTTAGTGTATAAAACAAATCTAACAAACGACGTTAAACAGCAAACCCATATTATTCTGCATATTCTGCAATCATTTTTGATTACAGATAAACGTCATTTAAATGTTTCTTTCTTTCTAAAAGCTCTCAGCGATTTTTAAATATTTCTGAAAACATGCCATAGCACATTTTTCATTAAGCCAATAGAAAATGAATTAATACTTAAATAATTATTTGTATTCGTTGGGGGCATTAAAAATGAAACCTCCAAAAAACATAAATGACTTTTCTGAACTTAAAACATAATTTGAATGAAAAGATCACTATTTACAGCTCACAGCATTCTTAAATATAAATATACAATAAAAAATAAATAGAAATGATACAATAATATCAATTTATTAAAAAAAAGATATAGCCTTATTAATAGTATATTTGCTAAGTGCAAATACTGTTCATTAATGCGTTTAAATCAACATTAAAACGTATATCACATGGACTCACTCGGTGTATTGCTCTTTTAATTTACTGTATTAATAAACTCTTCGTTTATTAAATATAGCCGATGATAAAAGGGTTTGTAAGTACAAATATCAGCTCGATGATTTATCGTCCGACACCACATCTCAGACAAACAGCAACAACAAAAGTGTACTCATTCAGTTTAAACGAAATTAAACCACATCATGTAAATATAGGCTATGCATTTTTTTTTATTTATTATATATGCTCAAGTTTTCATTCATTAACGAAGAGCATTTGCTCCGTGTGACACTACTGGAGAAAATTGTGTATAATTAAAATATTATATTTAAACATCGTACAATTTGGCATTATATTGCGTCATTATTACGAACATCATTTGAAAAAATAAAATACAATTTTAGACTGACCGTGACTGAAACGATTCGCATCAGAATAGAGAATGGAAAATACAGTCTTGAAATAAATCTGAACTGTAATACACGTGATTGCAAATAATTATTATTATTTCCACTAACATTTTTGAACGATAGGATCACAGCTAAATGTTGGGAGGAAGGAAGAGCTCATTTGTGCAGGTGCGTTTCATAAAAACTCCTCTATAAACAAGTATTACGAATATAAACTGTTTTATAAATTGCATTGTTTATGTTCGTATCTCAGGTATAGCCTAGACTAAACATCGAATCACTGCAAATGTTCAATCAAAGAAAAAGAGAGGAAAGAAAGAAAAGGCGTTTCGTTGCCATTTACCAGAATCACTAGAGACATCAAACAATCAAGCACAAAAACATTTGCATTCAAATGTAAAATGTTATTGAAATGAATGCATGATTTATAGCTTAATTTAAGTCTGAGAAAAAGAGTATAGTAAGATCAATATGACCCATGTGACCTTTTTTCCTTGCATTTGTAGTAATGAATCTTATATACTGGTTCAATAATTCGTTACTTTTCACACACACACACACACACACACACACACACACACACACACACACACACACACACACACACACACACACACACACACACACACACACACACACACACACACACACACACACACACACACACACACACACACACACACACACACACACACACACACATATATAGATTATCTAAAGGGCAATTTAAGAGTAAAAACAGCCACAGGGTGATGTAAACTTCACCAAAACAGGCCAACATTTAACACATTTACTGTAGTAAACGAGACGTCCTTTTAACAAAAACAAGCAGAATGTATATCAAAAATGGCTTGTCATTGAATTTATGTTAGTTCAGAAACTTTACTAAAACTAAGACGAGTGCACATGCAAATTTCAGAAGAGCAGGTTATTTAAAACTGGCCTATATTTTAAGATCGAGATGTGCACACATGTACGATTATAAACCAAAGAGTCACAAAGTTTCTCATATAGACTCTCAAACCTTATCTAATGCTGCTTCATTTCCCCTTGCGCTTCAAACAGGAGGGTCATTTATTTTGCGCAGTCCAGATTGAATTTAGGCGCTACTGCCGGTTCCTTGGCTTGGCTTTAATTTCTGACTGCCTGTCTTTAATTTAGCAGGGCTACCGAGAGCTGAAAAGACAGCCATGAAGCTCACATTCAGCTAAGCAACGGCCGGGGCCAGGAATGCTGACCTTGGCGAGTGAACCGGGCCAAAGACTGAGGTAGTGCACGGCTATAATCACACATCAGCCAAACTTCCCTGAACCTAAAGCAAAAGAAGCATTGGAGTCATGAATATGTTAACCGTTACACCCCCTCTCTCGTTACTGTGCATGTCCAGAAATGTACTGTACATTACACTGACCATACAGTGCATAATGAACACTTAACATGGCAAGCATCACTATTATTATGTTTCACTTGGAAGACAATAAATGGGTGTGTGGAGGGGGCGATCCCTACTTTCACTGATCTGAGCCATTATTAGAGATTAGAATATCAGAGGATTGGTGGTGAATCACTTAAGGACATTGTCTAATAAAAGAAAAAAAAGAAAAGTAGTTTAAATGTAGCCTTTCCAGTAGTCATCAGATGGTGGTCCAGTGGGTTAAACCATGGAACTGATATGCAGAAGGTTGCTGGTTCGATCCCAGCGGTCACCACCAGTGTGTCCTTGAGCAAGGCACTTTACTCCATGTTGCTCCAGGGGGATTGTCCCTGTACGAAGGGCACTGTAAGTGTAAATGTAGTCAGATATGCAAGACTTTAACACTTACCAGGGGAAATTCGCAAGATTAAAAAGTTTTATCTTGCAGTTAACAATTCATTTTTAAAAGGGCTGTACACTCTTAAAAATGCTGGGTTAAAAACACCCAGTTAAATGTTTGCTTAAAACAACCCAATTGCTGGGTTAAAACAACCCAATTTCTGGGCTAAAACAACCCAATCGCTGGGTTAAAACAACCCAATCGCTAGGTTAAAACAACCCAATTTCTGGGCTAAAACAAGCCAATCGCTGGGTTAAAACAACCCAATTTCTGGGCTAAAACAACCGAATTTCTGGGCTAAAACAACCCAATCGCTGGGTTAAAACAACCCAATTTCTGGGCTAAAACAAGCCAATCGCTGGGTTAAAACAACCCAATTTCTGGGCTAAAACAACCCAATCGCTAGGTTAAAACAACCCAATTTCTGGGCTAAAACAACCCAATCGCTGGGTTAAAACAACCGAATTTCTGGGCTAAAACAACCGAATTTCTGGGCTAAAACAACCCAATCGCTGGGTTAAAACAACCCAATTTCTGGGCTAAAACAAGCCAATCGCTTGGTTAAAACAACCCAATTTCTGGGCTAAAACAACCGAATTTCTGGGCTAAAACAACCCAATCGCTGGGTTAAAACAACCCAATTTCTGGTCTAAAACAAGCCAATCGCTGGGCTAAAACAACCGAATTTCTGGGCTAAAACAACCGAATTTCTGGGCTAAAACAACCCAATCGCTGGGTTAAAACAACCCAATTTCTGGGCTAAAACAAGCCAATCGCTGGGTTAAAACAACCCAATTTCTGGTCTAAAACAAGCCAATCGCTGGGCTAAAACAACCGAATTTCTGGGCTAAAACAACCCAATCGCTGGGTTAAAACAACCCAATTTCTGGGCTAAAACAACCCAATCGCTAGGTTAAAACAACCCAATTTCTGGGCTAAAACAACCCAATCGCTGGGTTAAAACAACCCAATTTCTGGGCTAAAACAACCGAATTTCTGGGCTAAAACAACCCAATCGCTGGGTTAAAACAACCCAATTTCTGGGCTAAAACAAGCCAATCGCTGGGTTAAAACAACCCAATTTCTGGGCTAAAACAACCGAATTTCTGGGCTAAAACAACCCAATCGCTGGGTTAAAACAACCCAATTTCTGGTCTAAAACAAGCCAATCGCTGGGTTAAAACAACCCAATTTCTGGGCTAAAACAACCGAATTTCTGGTCTAAAACAAGCCAATCGCTGGGTTAAAACAACCCAATTTCTGGGCTAAAACAACCGAATTTCTGGGCTAAAACAACCCAATCGCTGGGTTAAAACAACCCAATTAATGGGCTAAAACAAGCCAATCGCTCGGTTAAAACAACCCAATTTCTGGGCTAAAACAACCCAAACGCTGGGTTAAAACAACCCAATTTCTGGGCTAAAACAACCGAATTTCTGGTCTAAAACAAGCCAATCGCTGGGTTAAAACAACCGAATTTCTGGGCTAAAACAAGCCAATCGCTGGGTTAAAACAACCCAATTTCTGGGCTAAAACAAGCCAATCGCTCGGTTAAAACAACCCAATTTCTGGGCTAAAACAAGCCAATCGCTGGGTTAAAACAACCCAATTTCTGGGCTAAAACAACCGAATTTCTGGTCTAAAACAAGCCAATCGCTGGGTTAAAACAACCCAATTTCTGGGCTAAAACAAGCCAATCGCTCGGTTAAAACAACCCAATTTCTGGGCTAAAACAAGCCAATCGCTGGGTTAAAACAACCCAATTTCTGGGCTAAAACAACCGAATTTCTGGGCTAAAACAACCCAATCGCTGGGTTAAAACAACCCAATTTCTGGGCTAAAACAACCCAATCGCTCGGTTAAAACAACCCAATTTCTGGGCTAAAACAACCCAATCGCTGGGTTAAAACAACCCAATCGCTAGGTTAAAACAACCCAATTTCTGGGCTAAAACACCCCAATCACTGGGAACAACCCAATTTCTGGCCTAAAACAACCCAATCACAGGTTAAAACAACCCAATTTCAACCCAATCACTAGGTTAAAACAACCCAATTTCTGGGCTAAAACAACCCAATCGCTGGGTTAAAACAACCCAATTTCTGGGCTAAAACAAGCCAATCGCTGGTTTAAAACAACCCAATTTCTGGGCTAAAACAACCGAATTTCTGGGCTAAAACAACCCAATCGCTGGGTTAAAACAACCCAATTTCTGGTCTAAAACAAGCCAATCGCTGGGTTAAAACAACCCAATTTCTGGGCTAAAACAACCGAATTTCTGGTCTAAAACAACCCAATCGCTGGGTTAAAACAACCCAATTTCTGGGCTAAAACAACCCAATCGCTGGGTTAAAACAACCCAATTAATGGGCTAAAACAAGCCAATCGCTCGGTTAAAACAACCCAATTTCTGGGCTAAAACAACCCAAACGCTGGGTTAAAACAACCCAATTTCTGGGCTAAAACAACCGAATTTCTGGTCTAAAACAAGCCAATCGCTGGGTTAAAACAACCGAATTTCTGGGCTAAAACAAGCCAATCGCTGGGTTAAAACAACCCAATTTCTGGGCTAAAACAAGCCAATCGCTCGGTTAAAACAACCCAATTTCTGGGCTAAAACAAGCCAATCGCTGGGTTAAAACAACCCAATTTCTGGGCTAAAACAACCGAATTTCTGGTCTAAAACAAGCCAATCGCTGGGTTAAAACAACCCAATTTCTGGGCTAAAACAAGCCAATCGCTCGGTTAAAACAACCCAATTTCTGGGCTAAAACAAGCCAATCGCTGGGTTAAAACAACCCAATTTCTGGGCTAAAACAACCGAATTTCTGGGCTAAAACAACCCAATCGCTGGGTTAAAACAACCCAATTTCTGGGCTAAAACAACCCAATCGCTCGGTTAAAACAACCCAATTTCTGGGCTAAAACAACCCAATCGCTGGGTTAAAACAACCCAATCGCTAGGTTAAAACAACCCAATTTCTGGGCTAAAACACCCCAATCACTGGGAACAACCCAATTTCTGGCCTAAAACAACCCAATCACAGGTTAAAACAACCCAATTTCAACCCAATCACTAGGTTAAAACAACCCAATTTCTGGGCTAAAACAACCCAATCGCTGGGTTAAAACAACCCAATTTCTGGGCTAAAACAAGCCAATCGCTGGTTTAAAACAACCCAATTTCTGGGCTAAAACAACCGAATTTCTGGGCTAAAACAACCCAATCGCTGGGTTAAAACAACCCAATTTCTGGTCTAAAACAAGCCAATCGCTGGGTTAAAACAACCCAATTTCTGGGCTAAAACAACCGAATTTCTGGGCTAAAACAACCCAATCGCTGGGTTAAAACAACCCAATTTCTGGGCTGAAACAAGCCAATCGCTGGGTTAAAACAACCGAATTTCTGGGCTAAAACAACCGAATTTCTGGGCTAAAACAACCCAATCGCTGGGTTAAAACAACCCAATTTCTGGGCTAAAACAACCCAATTTCTGGGCTAAAACAACCCAATCGCTGGGTTAAAACAACCCAATCGCTGGGTTAAAACAACCCAATCGCTAGGTTAAAACAACCCAATTTCTGGGCTAAAACACCCCAATCACTGGGAACAACCCAATTTCTGGCCTAAAACAACCCAATCACAGGTTAAAACAACCCAATTTCAACCCAATCACTAGGTTAAAACAACCCAATTTCTGGGCTAAAACAACCCAATCGCTGGGTTAAAACAACCCAATATCTGGGCTAAAACAACCCAATCATTAGGTTTAAACAACCAAATTTCTGGGCTAAAACAACCCAACTGCTGGGTTAAAACAAGACAATTTCTGGGCTGAAACAAGACAATTTCTGGGCTAAAACAACCCAATTGCTGGTTCTGGGCTAAATCAACCCAATTTCTGGGCTAAAACAACCCAATTTCTGGGCTAAAACAACCCAATTGCTGGGCTAAAACAACCCAATTTCTGGGCTAAATCAACCCAATTTCTGGGCTAAAACAACCCAATTTCTGGGCTAAAACAACCCAATTTCTGGGCTAAAACAACCCAATTGCTGGTTCTGGGCTAAAACAACCCAATTTCTGGGCTAAAACAACCCAATTGCTGGGTTAAAACAACCCAATACACTGCTAACGAACATTCACGTCGTTCACTGTTGAGAACTGACTAGACCTATATGTGGTCCACGCTTTCATCTCTATGACTAAATAGTACAATAAACGCACAACAAAAATGACAGCAGTTAATAAAGCATCTGATCATAGCGGTGTGGATATGAAGAGATAAGATGCAAAAGCCTCTAAAAGCCACTTCGGTCAAAAATGAGATGAATGAGTGAATGCTCTCCGCATATATATATATATTCATAAAATACTTTCACTTCACTAAATCCCAGCCTCAGCCCATTCAGAAGTACCGGTACTTAGGTAGAAACCTATAGAAGCCTGACAAAAATGCTTATTTTAAAGAAAAACGAGGCTTTTGCATCTGAAGTCTTTACCCCAGCTCTGCAAGACTGCAACCTGCCGGCATCATGTCGACGATAGATGAGGTCATTAAAATCACACTGGTATGATAGTATAAGAAGAGACTATAGACCGGGCTATGTGAGTCAAATTAGTTTGAATTAATCCATTTTCTTTGCATGACACATTGATATTACAGTACAGAATAGCTTGTTTCGTGTGGAATGGAAGAGAGGCTATGGGGAGCGCGCATAAACGTCACATCCTTTTGATTTTCCCTGCAAAAACGTCCCGTAACAATCAGTCTACAGGCTTTCATAGACAACCTAAGTAAAGGAAAGTCTCGTTTTTTTAAAAGTTTTGTTACAAGCTGTTCACATATTGATGATAAAAAAGAGATTAGGCCTACAATACATGAAAATTCTTGCCCCTTTAATAATTAAATTAATAGGCCTTTTCACATTTTCCACAAATATACAACAACAACATATCATTTATGCATTCACATTTGCTCCAATATAGCAAAAGAAAAAACAAATCAACGATAGCATTTCTTTCCAAAAGAGAAAATATATATATAGAGCGAGATTGATTACGGCGAGAGAAAGATGTCAAATTTGCAGTCACTCCCATTGTATTAAAACAGCTCATGCATTGTTTTCTGAAACTGAATGCCAATGTAATATAACTAAGTATAGTGTTATAAATGAAACATTCTTATGATATTATGATGTTAATAATGGTGGAAACACGTCATGTCAGTGTGTGTGTGTGTGTGTGTGTGTGTGTGTGTGTGTGTGTGTGTGTGTGTGTGTGTGTGAAAAGGGCCCATGGATTATTTAGTTTTGAAATCTATTAAAATCATTATTTTAAATAAAGCACTGTAAGAGAGAAAACCAAAGACTGACATACACTTCACAAAAAACAAATAATCAAATAAAATATAGACAGAAAAGCAACTGTGCCTGTACCCCAACAGATTGACCGAAAATGTCCGAGATGTTTTACCTTCAGAGTAAAGTGTGCTCACCTTTGTGGGCTTGGGAGGAAAATCCCCTGGGAACGGTACCTAATTTAAATGCTCAAAGTGCCTTTCATCTTAAAGGTGTATGTTTAAGTCCCCTGAAGACCACACGGTTAATCTGGCAAAGGCTTGAGAAGACTTTGAAAGTGTTTTGAAAAGTGGAATGAAGGCTCATGATCAAACTATCTGACAATATTTTGGATTTTACTTTAATGATAAAGATTTATCAAGGTTTAGCTATGCCGTAGCCTAATGCTTGTTTGTAATGCCATAATCTATATATCAGCAGCACGTGTGTGGCTAATGCATCAAACAAGAGATGTATAAAACCACAATGCTGTGAAAAAAGACTTATGCCCCTCGGCCTGACCTGACCCAAGTCGGGGAGATCGCGCACGCTTAGCGGTGAGATAAACACCAGAAAGCTGCGCAGTGATTGGTCATCTGTGGTGAGGCTCCATCGGGATTGGAGCAGAATGCAGCTCTCACACCTTATCAGGTTGTGCACAGCATTGCTGCAGGAGAGCGAGTCTCAGGAGGAAACGCCTGCGAGCGCTGCGCTTATCTTACACCGGCAAGAGCGCTTCATGCCTCTGATTGAGAGAGAGAGAGAGAGAGAGAGAGAGAGAGAGAGAGAGAGAGAGAGAGAGAGAGAGAGAGAGAGAGAGAGAGAGAGAGAGAGACCGTACCTTCAGGACACTGTGTTTTGGGGGGACAAAATAATGTAGGCATATGTCTAAAAATAGTGTATGTTTTTGCTCAATTAAAACCCAGTTTGATTTGTAGGAAATTATGCATGTACAATGTTAGTATTTAAAAATATATATATATAAAGTTTGAAACCGTTTGAGGTCAGTAATATTTCTTATAAAGAAATTAATACTTTTATTCAGCAGATTTCCATTAAACATTTTAAAATACACTACCAGTCAAAAGATGTTTTAATGGTTTTGACAGAAGTCTGTTCTGCTCACCAAGGCTGCATTTATTTTTTCCAAAATACAGAAAAAACTGTAATATTGTGAAATATTATTACAATTTAAAATAACTTTCTTCTACTTGAATATATTTTAAAATGTAATTTATTTCTGTGATTCAAAAACATCATTACGCCAGTCTTCAGTGTCACATGATCCTTCAGAAATCATTCTGATATGATGATTTGATGCTCAAGAATCATTTATGATTATTATCAGTGTTGAAAGCAGTTTTGTAAAAAAATAATTATTCAGGATTAATGAATAGAAAGTTCAAAAGAACAGCATTTATCTGAAATATAAAGCTTTGGCCACATTATAAATGTCTATACTGTCAGTTGATCATTTTAATGCATGAATAAATGTATTCATTTCTTTAAGTTCTTTCCAAAATAAATAAATAAATTGTACAGACCCCAAACTTTTGAACAGTAGTACGATGATACAAAAGCTTTCTATTTCAGATAAATGCTGCTCTTTTGAACTTTCTATTCATCAAAGAATCCTAAACTGCTTTCAACACTGATAATAATCATAAATGTTTCTTGAGCAGTAAATCATCATATCAGAATGATTTCTGAAGGATCATGTGACACTGAAGACTGAAGTAATGATGCTTTGATCACAGGAATAAAATACACTTTAAAATATATTACAATAGAAAACAGTTATTTTACATTAATATTTCACATGTATAGGCTACAATTTTCTGTATTTTTGACGCAACCTTGGTAAGACTTCTTTAAAAAACGTACCGACCCCATGCAAACTCTTGAACAGTTGTGCATATAAACTATAAAATAATAACTACAAAAACTAAAATGATACATTTTCTGAGGACACATGAAATCATGTTGTAGGTGCTTTTCGGGTGGTTGCTCAGTGGCCAAATTAGAGGCGCCCACTTCATGTCTCTATGATAATCTGTTTGCGAGATATGCTTCTGGTCCCTCACTCGCTTTATCATCTGCCAGGCATAAAGCTATGCCTAATGTTTAATACTTTAGGTTAGGGGTTTTAAAAAAGCCCACAGCAAAACTCCACAAGAATATAAACGTTGCATCTATCTGACCCGAGCGTGCTTATAGAGAAAGAAATGATTAGAACGAATCAAAAACGAGAAGAAACGCAGTGCTTTGGCCTGAATATGCATATTAGTGCAGCAGGGTCAAAAAAAAGTCAAGATCAAATCCATCAGATGGCTTGGCTGGGATGTCCAGCTCGTGTGCGTGTGTGTGTGTGTGTGTGTGTAGAAGAGCTGCATCTGGTCTGGATCCAGGCTGGTCCAGGGGGATGCAGAGCATTAAAGCCAGTGGATGCTGGGGGAGAGGGGTTGTCCTCCCCTGGAGAGACTGAAAGAGGAGGCCTGCTATAATCTGCTTCCCTGGCTCTTCATGAAAGAGAGCAGAGGACACACACACCAGAGACTGACCCCCTCCTCCAGCTCGAGCCTCTCTCATCTGTTATCACCATATACCTCTATCGTTCTGCTCCTTCCCTCCATTCTTCCTCAATCCTCATCTGTCTTCCCTTCCCCGGCTTAGGTCTTCTGTGCTAAAACCCGCTCCAGCCTTTTTAATCTTTCTGTCTCCATCCTTCAAGACTTTAGTTTGGTTGGTACACCGACTGACTTTCTATAAATTAACTAAAAATGCTTCAAAGAGCCCACTTTGATTGCTCACCGGTTGCACTTTCAAAGTTCAGACATCTCTGTTATGTTTCATTCAAGTAGTCGCTGATGTTTCTGCTGAAGAGACATCAAAATAGACGAGTTAATAATAGCATAAAGTAAGAGTACAGAGCTATAAAAGATCATATCCTCTTTGATGAAAAGTGCTCAAGCTCATATTCAGAAGTAATAGAGACATTATTGAGATATTTTGACATTTCTACTGAAATCACTGGGAGAAGCTTAAGGAAACTTTAAGCAGTTGAGATCTGATTTGGGGTTTTTATTTTCTGTTATATGCCGATATGAAGAACCAATAAATGCATCATCAAAAACATGTTTAATCTCCAAAGAACCATAAAGACAATTCTGACGTGCTCCAAACAGTGGCGGAACTAGACTTTTATACATGGGGTGGCCAAGGCTACTTTAGGGGGTCCATAGACCATGAAAGAATATCGTGTGTAATACTTATCTCTTTTCATTGTTTTGACCAATGTAACATTGTATTTTAATAAATAAGCTACAAAATTGTAGATACCAGTGAAAGCCTAGAGGCAGGGCCGTGCAGAGAGTTCTTCAGGGGCAGGGGCTCAAATGTAAGAAAGGGGCAATATATATATATATATAGGTGGTGGGCATAGATTAATTTTTTTAATCTAGATTAATCTACCTGTAATCTTGGAATTAATCATTAAAATGGCTCATTTGAATTCTGCCGAAGGCATTCAGAATATGTGTGCTCGTAAGTGATCGTTTGTCTTTTTGTAGTTTGAATAATAAATAACTTCTGTCCCTTTAAGACCTGACGCACGCATGGATCCCAAACACTGTTCCTGTGAGCTGGTTACGACTGTGTTTACGTTAAAACTCACCAAGATGGGCATTGAGACATTTTTGAGTGTATTTGACCATTAATAAGCTGGAAAAAGGAGCTCATTTTTGCACTTGTATGTCAGAGGCGGCTTTATTACGGTATGTGTGTGCGCTTCAGATGCGAGCGCGAAATCTGCGGGAATTAGTAGAATTAACGCAATGTTCAGAAAAAAAAAGTTCACTTCAAGAATTTTGCTGTAAGAACTGCACAACGGAAACAGAAAGGGCGATCTATATTATATCTTTCCATAAGCACAGACTTTACACAGAAAGAAAAATGTCTATGCACACTCATTCAGCCTAGGGTGAAGTCATTATACATTAACGTTTTGAGACAAATTGTGTCTTTAAATGGAAAACAATGTGAATGGAGCGACAGGATTTTGAACAACTCTGCATTGATATTCTCTTAATATTCAACGTTATACATGCATGTACAGTGTCCTTACCTAAGAAAATGTAAGGTAGTTGTAGGTTCAGGGTTAGTACCTAGTTACTGTAATAAGTACATAGTATGTACATGGGGAACAGAACTAAAATAAAGTGCTACCAAAATATGTTTAATCTACAAAGAACCATAAAGACAATTCCAGTGTGCTACGAATAAACCATTTGAAGAACCTTATTTCCCCTTAACTGTCACCGTCCCGCTGACGGGACACCTGGCACTCTCGACATTTTTTTTGTATCATATAGTTTAGTAATTATCATAGGTATCATTTGAAAGCTTATGAACTCAAAATTCATCCTGTGTAATCCGGTTTGAAATTGGACATTGCGTTACCATGGAAACGGTACTTTAAATTCTTCTAGTGGGCGGTGTCATATTTCATATTACAACATTTATTTTAACTACTTTATAATAAAAATATTTTCTAATCTTGACAAAACGGAAGGTCTGAGTCTCAAGGTTCCATATTTGGTGACTGTTTTGTGATGGAAGTGAGATTTGGACTGAAATTTTCAGGAATATGCAATAAAAAAAAAACAATCAATGGAATGTGGATAACACCCGGTGGCTATTTCTGGTATAGCGCCTAAGCAAAATCTCATGGGAACTTCCATTTTTGTGATATCAACTTCAAATTTGGAGCACAACTTGGTTAGACATATGGCTTTGATTTTATAGTAGATTTTTAGATTAAAACATTTTTCTAAAATATATATTTTATATAAAATAAAAAATATTTAGTACAGTATTTTCTATTTACAGTAAATTTAAACTTCCATAACTTTTTTATACTTTCATATTTTCAATAATCTGCCAAGTGTCTTCTTTAAAACAAGACAAACTTAGGTCTATATTCCAAAGCATTTTTGAATAACAGCCATTTAAGTTTGGATAGTGCATTTTCATGCGTGTTCTCAAAAAGGGGGGTGACAGTTAAGGGGTTAAAGGTAAACATCTAAACTAAATATCGGTATTCGCTCACTTGTGAATGTAAACTCCAAAACTTTTAAGCGATCGGCCAATTTTTTGTCAGATCTCATTAGGAATGTTTGATTTTCAGTGGGTAGAAAACTATATGTCAATATAAAGAACCTATAAATGCATCGAAAACATGTTTAATTTCCATAAAGACAATTTAGTCTCATCACTGTTTAGGAGAAACTATCGAGATAAAGTCCAGCGTGCTAGAAATAACCATTTGAAGAAGATTTTTAGTACTGAATATTGGTTCATTGTGTTCATTTACTTGTGAATGTGAAAACGTCCAAATGATGGTCTAATTCATTCATTCATACCAAATGATGGTATGAATGAAATTCGTTTTTTGCATATATCTCAGTCAGTGTGATAACGATGATACTTTCTGGGATCGTCTTCCCTTCTCTCTGGCTTTTCTGTCGGCTGTCTTTCACAACTCTCAGCGTCGAGCCTTAATTTGTGGAATCAGGCCACACAGTCTGGCCTAGTCTTACGGTTCCTCTTTTCCACCATCTCATCGAGGGGAGGGGCTTCCTTGCCAGTGCCAGGCTCTGTTTGGTAGAATGGCTCCAAATTAACATGAATATTCATGAGCCCCCCTCCCCTTTCCTAACAGCGCATCAACACTTGGTAGCAGCACATGGCAGGACAGCTGTTGCAGGCCAAAGCGGGCATCTGTGCACAGAGAGACAGAGATATGGACCGGGCGAGAGGAAGAGGTGTGGACATCTGTAGCCAGGGATTGACAAACACTTGGATGGATGAGGAAGAGAGGCGAGACGAGAAGGAAAAAGAGAGGAAGTTGGACTAGTACAAGGGAGCAGGATTAATCGAACAGATGACAGGGATGTGCTAGAGTGCGAAAGAAAGAGATCGCTGAAGGATTGGCGGTATATGTAAATGCCGGTTCCTGCATTCAAAATGAGAATTTTACCTTTAATAGATGAAAACATAAGCACTTGCCCATGTAAAAGTCGGATTCTGGCAGGTTGCTAGGTCAAAAGAGCCAACCAACATGATCTTCTGGACTCGAGATATGACTCAAGTCCATTGTTCAATGTAAATCTATGGGATTTTTTCACCTGGTCACTTAGGAACAGCAAACATCTCCATATGATTTAAGGGATATTCCCCACAATAAGTTACATAGTTAGGGTTAGCTTTGTAAACTCTATAATAAAAGCTATTTAATAGTTTGCACCTTTTTAGGGATTTTGCATTGAAAAACGCAAGATGCGAGCAGTGAAATTGACTCGAGATAAAATAAATTATTTTAACTTAAGCACCCCATTTTTGGAATGCGGTGTCATGTGAAAAACGCATGCAAAGACACAGGCGCAACGGTCAAAGACGTCCGTCTAGCACATAAATACATAGAAAAGTAGTGCATTGAAATGCAAAATCTTGTTCTTTGTCAACAGGCTTTGACTATATGGTTCTTCTGAGGTTCCTTTTCAAATCAGTCTGCTGTTTTCTGTGTTCTTTAAAGCACCAAATCATGGATGTTTTTAATTCAATCTAAGGAATAAAAGTTATTTGTATAACTTAAAAGGGATAGTTCACCCAAAAATGAAAATTATCAAATTATTTACTCACCCTCAAATCCTGGCTAATCCAAGCATTATAATGGCAGTGAATGGCTGTTTCTGTTTTGAAGTCCATAAAAGTGCATCTATCCATCATATAACTGCTCCACACGGCTCCGGGGGGTTAATAAAGGCCTTCTGAAGCGTCTCGATGCGTTTGTGTAAGAAAAATATCCATATTTAAAACTTTACAAACTATAATCTCTAACTTCTGCTGACTGTCGTACGCGTTCACGAGACTGGCGTTCCCGCGTATGACGTAGGACGCAGTTTCGGTGACGAACACGGAAGCGCAGAGGATAGAGCAAAACAAAAACCTATATTCTAACAGAGCGTCCTACGTCATACGCTGGGACGCCAGACTCTCATGAACGTGCGTACGACAGTTACCGTTTGTAAAGTTGTAAATATGGACATTTTTCTTAAACAAACGCATCTCTTCACTTCAGAAAGCCTTTACTACCCCCTGGAGCCGTGTGGAGCAGTTATATGATGGATAGATACACTTTTATGGACTTCAAAAATGACCCAACAAGTAACTGCCATTATAAAGCTCGGATTAGCCAGGACATTTTTATTGTAACTCTGATTTAATTAGTCTGAAAGAGGGTGAGTAAATCAAGGGCTAATTTTCATTTTTGGGTGAACTACTCTAAAAAAAAAGGTTCTATATGGCACTAAAAGTGGTTCTTCGTCGTAATCATAGAGGAACCACTTTTGGTTCTATATAGCGCCATATCTTAAAATGTTCTGTATATGGTAGCGGTGCTATATAGCACCTTAGTCAGTGGTGCTATATAGCACCTCAGCAAAAGAACCGCTGACGAACCACTGAAGAACCACTGAAGCACCAAAATTGGTGCTATACACTTAAAAAGGTTCCCCTATGATTACGAGCCAAGAACCAATTTTAGTGCCATTTTTTTTAGAGTGTATCCCTTTAAGCAGGTTCTTCTATGGCATCAGGCTCTAAAAGCCCTTTTGGTTCCAATTGGAACCGAAACCAAAGCTGCTCAAACTCTAGAAACCCAACTTGAAGCCCCTGACACAAAGCCGTTATCTTCATAATATACCCTTCTCCCATGATTTTGCCACCTCTCAACATTAAACTCCAGTTTGCTCAGTGTTTATCCTCAAAGGTCTTAAGCTCTCCACCGATCTTATTCCTCTCTCTCTCTCTCTCTCTCTCTCTCACACACACACACACACACACACACACACAAACAGGGCGCCTGGTTCTCGCTGCCCTACATAGCCAGTAGCACAGCAGGCAGTCTCTATGAAAGGCCCATGAGGTTTAAACTGTGTCAGATCCCCCGATAAGGCTCTGTACACAGAAGTCTCTGAAATCCCTCATCTGAGGACCCTCTGTGTTTAGGGGTTGTGCTTTACATCGCTTTCCATGATTAATTAGGCTTAATTGAAAAGGGGAAAGTAGCACAAAAATGTAAATATCCTCAGATCCAACATAATGCAATGTTTTGACTGAAAAAAAAAAAATAGCTCCCTTTTTGAAGAGGAAAACTAAATGATTAATTAGGATATTGTCTTTAATAATCCCAATTGAATTACTATATCAAAATGTTGACTTCTCACACTACACTATTTGACCACTAAAATGAATTAAAACAGTAATGTAGTTAACCTAAAGTAGTTTAAGATTAAATAATACTCATTTGTATTAATTTGCCTGCCGTCCCAGTCCTCAGGAAGGCCATGTAATGTTGTGAAAGGACTGGGAAACTGTACGTTTTTGCTATATTTTACAATGAACAGCATAAAAAGTGAAACTTCACTAAATCACAATAAATCAGAAAGTGCAGAGCAAACAGACGGCAAACACATTTACCAGCAGCTTTAAGAGAAAATGCAAGCAGCAATCTTATCCTAGATGGGATAAAATGAGTTTCAGGAAGTGGGGGGAAAAAAAAGTGGGAAACATTATGTGAAGTGAAATAGAGCAAAAAGAAAGAGAGGGTGGTCATACCATCAGCCACGACCTGGCAGAGAAGTCGTAACACAGCTGCCACCTGAACCCTGGGTCAGCCTGCCTGTCCAGAGCCATTCCCGCGGCCTCCTGCCAGAAGAAATCCTCTTCCTGGGATGGCGGAAAAATTAATAAATAAAAAGAAAAACGCACAGCGAGCACCAATCAGAAGGAGCGTGCGTGCAGGATGCAGCCAGCATGCATGCCTGTGTTTGTGTGAGTATGTGTTAGCGAGAGGGAGAGAGGACTTTGACATAGAAAACGCCAGGAAGTGCAATCCGGGCAGCTGTAGCCATACGGAGCCAGCGCCAGCCGCCCGCCTGCCATCAGCAGACTTACTGACACACCGATCCTACACAGCCAACCAACACTGGGCTCTGGGTGTCACCAGAGTGTTTATGTGTACATACAAACAAATATTTACTTCAAAGACAGCATTTACAGGAGCTATGGGTGGTGAAAGGCTTTCACGTGCGTGTCAATCTGCTGCATTCACCGGCCTCATTTTTCATTTGAATTGACTTTAGTGAAGTTTAAATGCCGCTAAAGTCAACACAACAGTACAGACATATTGTGTTTGTTCATTCTTGCTGTCTGACACAGGCTCTTATGAGGCCTATTGTACAGCGATGACCGGAAGCTGATGTGCACTTTCAGATTGTTTGGCTGGTTAAATTGTGATCCTACAATTATTTTTTAGTATGTTTAACAGTTTAAGCTACACTGAAATCTTGATGATGATGTGGATGAAGCTTATGTAATATTATAGCAAATAAATAAGACGCCCCTTCCTTACAAAAAATTATTATAGTAACTTTATTTATATCAGAATAATATATTTATCAAGCTGATTAACCAGCAGGTAAAAAAAAATGCAGACATTTTGAGAAATGTAATTATTATTATTATGATTTTGGAAGACATGCAGTGTTGGACAGTTTTCTCATAGTATTTGTTAAAACTAAAACTGAAATCATTTTAAAAAAAAATGTTGTCTTTATTATGTTATTTTATTGATATGTTTTAAATCATTTTAAATGTGTGATCCTGGAGCACTAAACCAGTCATAAGTCTCACGGTATATTTGTGGCAATAGCCAACAATACATTGTATGGGTCAAAATTATATACATTTTTATTTTATGTCAAAAATCATTAGGATATTAAGTAAAGATCAAGGCTGTCAATGAATAATATGTTTTGTATTTTGAAAAAAATAAAAACAGATTGTAGTTAAAATTATTTTCAGAAATAAATAAATAAAATGAAACAAAATGATGAAGGCAAAATTGCTGCAAAAAATTATAAACAATAAATAATCTATGAAATAATTACAAAAATGTGACCCTGGACCACAAAACCAGTCATAAGGGTCCATTTAAAACTAAATAAGTTTTCCATTGATAGGACAATATTTGGTTGAGATACAACTATTTGAAAATCTGGAATCTGAGGGTGCAAAAAAAATCTAAATATTGAGAAAATCGCCTTTAAAGTTGCCAAGTGAGGTCCTTAGCAATGCATATTACTATTAATAATACCTTTTTATATACATTTACGGTAGGAAATTTACAAAATATCTTAATGGAACATGGTCTTTACTTAATATCCGAATGATTTTTGGCATAAAAGAAAAATGGATAATTTCAATGTATTGTTGGCTATTGCCACAAAAATACCCGTGTGACTTATGACTGGTTTTGTGGTACAGGGTCACACATTTGAAATGATTTAAAACATATCAATAAAAAAACATAATAAAGACAATATTTTTTTTTTTTTTTTGGTTTTTACAAATGCTATGAGAAAACTGTCCACCACTGCATGTCTTCCAAAATCATAATAATAATAATAATTACATTTCTCAAAATGTCAAAGATGATTATTGTCTACACATTGATTTACTATGATGAGAAAGCGGTAACTATATGGTAATTATTTTGGCAGTAACCGTGGTAAACATCCATGCTGCAGTCGCTAATGAAAAATGTAAAGAACAAGCGGGCGTCCTACAGTTTTCTTTAGCTTTATTTTAATTAAGTGGCATTCCTCAGTTCAAAATAGTTCATTGAAATATTTCCGTGCTGATTATCTGATTATCCCCGTCCAGCCGCATCTAAACGGTGCAGTCATGCATGCATGTAATGTGTGAAAGTGAATAACAGAGCGCATGCAGTCCTGGGAGCAGCAGCGCTCTTTAGAGACACACAAAGCTGTGACGAGGACCCTGCGTGTCAGATGAGGGACAATTATAAGTCTGCTTATGGTGTGATGGCTGCTAGCGCAGGACTTGGCACGGCTCCCTAATTTAAGGGAATTAAAACAAGCTAAACAAGACTTCTTTGTGTGCGTGTGAGAGAGTGTGTGATGCATGCAGGACTGGCACCAAGCTGGCATGGCCTCAGAGAGAGAGAGAGAGAGAGAGAGAGAGAGAGAACGGGAAGCATCATGTCTAGATAACCCAGGGTAATATGGAAATGTTATACTGTGACGGGCTCACAGTTTTGAATGCATATACACACAGAATTACTGAGGCTATGATCAATAAACATACTTACATACATACTACATAAGTGTCACTCCAGCACCTTTTGACCTCTGCAAGTGAAAAAAACAACAAAAACAGAGATCAATTGCCAGTCAGCTTACACCATATGAGGACATCAACTTGAAATTCATTTTCATATTTTTTAACCATCTTTTGAAATGTTGATATTATCAAAGATCATGGGTCAAATTATCAAATATTTCTGTCATTCTAGCGTAAATGACGCGACATTTGACGTCGGACACTTTCTGCGTAAGTTGAATACGGAAGGCGGTCTGCCGGAAGTTAGATATTTAACTTTATAACGTTTTAAATATAGATATTTTTCATGGCTTCGCTTCAGAAGGCTTTATTAACCCCGGGAGCCGTGTGGAGTCCGTTTATGATGGATGGATGTGTTTTTTTGAGCTTCAAACTCGTGACCCCCGTTCACTGCCATTATAAAGCTTGGAAACATCTGGATATTTATTAATATAACTCCAGTTTGATTCGTCTGAAAGAAGAAAGTCATATACACCTATAGGTCTGAGGGTGAGTAAGGCCCAATCCCATTTCTACCCCTTAGCCCTTCTCTTTCCCCTACCCCTTTGTTTTGCGCGTTCACGTGAAGGGTAGGGGTGTCTCGATTCTCTTTTGGCTGGAGTGGTAGGGGTAAGGGGAAGGGCCAGATAGCCCTTCAAACGAAGATTTTTCAGGACCACACTTCGAACGAAGGGGTATGAGGAGTTTCTCTCCACTGACTACCGTGCTGCTAGAACCGAACGTGTGTATGTTGCCACTCGGGATCGATCACTTGTGTGTCGCCTGGCTGCCAGTTTCTCCATAGCTTGCTAAACTTTTTGAGTGATTTGAACACATTAATAATAGTTGTTCAACTAAAAACGCAGTCGGTATTTACATCACATATCGTCTGTAAACTCTTGCGTTCCCAAGGCGACGACTGACTTGACGTATAACATTATCGCAGCACCACAGTAGATAACTAAACAATATCCATACCGGCCGGCTCGGATCAGCCTGGAATGGAACGGTTAGTAAACAAAGAGAACAGTTTGGCCCGATGGAAAAGCGGCTTCATAGTCTTGTATGTTCTGTATCGTCTTAGGAAACTCTAGCTCATACGTTTTTGAACTGAAAACGAGCGCCGTTTTATTAAGTCCAAATACAGCACAAAACTCAGTTGGGAGTGAGTAATTTGTTAAACATGCTCGCGCCTGATTTCTGGTTGATATAGCCTACGCACTTCATTGCTGTTCAAACTGGTTAAATGTTACAGGACACCAAAAGAAACGGGGTATGATGACGTGTGATGGTATAGTAGTGGTGTCCCATTTCCTAGGAGTATATTTTCACCCCTATGCCTTGGCACTGTTTCAAGGGGCAAGGGGAACCGTTAGGTGTAGGGGTAGGGGAAGGCGAAGGGGTATAAAATAGAATTGGGATTGGGCCTAATCTTGGGGTGATTTTCATTTTAAAGTTAAATAATCCTTTAAGGAACTGGCACTTTTAAACTTCACTATGTCCAATTAAAGGGGCTGCATGTAAGCATTTTCATTTATCAAGCGCTTTTTTTATTGATAAGGTGTGAACAGCTTGTAAAGAAACTTAAAAAATTTGACTTTTCCCAACTTCCTAGGCTGTCTACAAGCCTGTAGACTGATTTTTATGTGAAGGACTAGGGAGTAGTCGGGTACAGAACTCTGCATGTACTTTTAAGGGCACCACCTGAATTACGTCACATTAAATTAAATCAGTCGGTACCAAATTTCAGCACCTGAAAACACATCTGGTGATATAGACTAGTGTCTGTGAATATTAAACTGCAAAGAGACTATTTAAATATGAATCCTGCGTGTCTCTGTGTGAATGAATGGCGCAGATGCGCGGTTTAATCTAACGTTACCTCCAGTGTTGCCAAGTGGGTTACTTTAACACTGTTGCCACGGGTTGAAGCGACCCCAATTATGCCATCAGTCATTTTCAAAAAAAAAAAAAAAAAAAAAATGAATATACTTTTTAACCTAAATTGCTCTGCAAATTAGGATTGCGTAATCACGTCTGAAAGGTCAGGCCAGATGTAGGCAGAAGTACCGCCCCTGTGTTTACAAAGCGCTCGTGCAAAGACTAATACAAACATTAGCAAAAAAAAAGAAGGTAAAACAACAATGTCGAACGATTTTGAAGTTGAAGATAGTTTTTTTTCGTTTGTATTAGTCCTCACACGTTCGCTTGGGATGGTACTTCGGTCTATGTCTAGTGTGACCTTTCCGACGTGATTACGCAATCCCTGGCACGTCACAGAGCAGCGCAAGATGAGAAATTTAGGGTTAAAAAGTATATAATAAACATTTATTTCTTCTTGAAAATGGCAGATGGTTTGGCTAGATAAGACCCTATTCCTCATCTGGGATCGTGCAGAGCCTCTGAAGCCCTTCCATTGAAACTGCATTGACTTGGACCTTCAACCTGTTGGTTGCCATGGAAGTCAATGGTGTGGAGAAAAATCCTGGAATGTTTTCCTCAAAAAAACGTAATTTCTTTTCCACTGAAGAAAGAAAGACATGAACATCTTGGATGAGATGGGGGCGAGTAAAATATCAGGAAATTTTCATTTTGAAGTGAACTAATGCTTTAAGAACGTGAATTTACATGAGCCGAACCTCAACGGATTGCAACCATATTTTTTACTTAAATAGAATTTGTTTTTAAAACGATGTGCTTCTGTTAAAGTCACAGTATAACTCACACACTGTTTCTGGGCAATTTGTGCTGGAAACACTAAAGTTCTCATTTCTCTCTGCTCTCTCTGAACCTAATTTGAGAATCCACTGGTTTCATTTAGTAAATCTCAAAGGTTTCTGGGCAACGTGGGTTTAAAAAAAAAAAAAAAAAAAAGTTACCATGGCATTTTTTTGGCACACCAGCGCTTGTGCCGTGCCCAGGACAGGAGGGTTACCATGGCATCAGCAGGGACCTCATAAAGCAAATCATTGTTGGGGGGTTTGTGTGAGCGTGTTTTCTGCGTGGCTGTGCCACCCCAAATACCTAAATGTTATGCCAGCATCCTTTAAATACTAAAGGGCACGGGATAATGCCAGGCTGCTTCTTATCCTCGCTAGCTTACCATTCCTGTCTTTCCACTGGAAATCATTGCTCTATCTGTCCGTCCATCTGTCTATCTCTCTAGCGCTCACCTTACACTTGTGGCGCGGCCTGCCAGCTCATCTGCCACTTGATTTGTCTCCAGCTGCCTTCACCCAACAGCAAACCAATTTAATAAAATTGCATGTCAAAAGAAATCCAGCCAAAGTCTTGATCAATGATGGGCGATGCCTCGCAGCAAAGGAAACAATAGATTGCTCTTCCTATGCGAACCCTTTCTCTGAAGAGTGATCTGTAAAATCACGCTGCCTTGTATCTACAATGGGTTCTCATAAAGACAACCAACGCAGGTAGAAGAAGCTGTGTTTTCAAGCCGAATATGGATATTCCCAAAGTGTGGAAGCTGTGCAGAAGGAGCACAACACCTGTCCGAGCACCTGCTTCATTAAGAAACTGATTATACAGATCCCACAAAATGCTGACTTAATTGATGCATGAAATTATGAACAGACGCAAAAATGTATAATCCCTCGCAAGAACAAAACTGAACTTTAATGCAACATAATATTGATATAATTGTAGAAATCACAAGACTCCAAATGTTTACGGCTGCCCAGGGGAAAATAAAATAAAATGATCAAATTTAATTTAATTTAATTTAATTTAATTTAATTTGCAGCAAGGGACATGTCCCATTCCCAAACTCTCTACTTCCATTAAAAAAAAATAATAATAATAATAATAATTTAATTTAATTTCTCAATCCCAGACCTCCATAAAAAAATAATATTAAGATAGGATGAAATAAAATTAAAATAAAATGGTCAGGGTTATGTCCCAATAACAAACTCTCTACCTTCATAAAAAATAATATTAAGATAAGATAAAATTAAATTAAATTAAAATAAATCGGTCAGGGTCATGTCCCAATCACAAACTCTACCTCCATAAAAATAATCAAATAAAAAATTAAATTAAATTAAATTAAATTAAATAAAACAAAATTAAATTTAATTAAATTAAATTAAACAAAATTAAATTAAATTAAATTAAATACAAATTAAATTTCCCAATCCCCAACCCTCTACCTCCATAAAAAAATATTAAGATAAAATAAAATAAAAATAAAACAGCCAGGGTCATATCCCAATCACTAACTCTCTACCTCCATAAAAAAAATAAGATAAGATAAAATAAAAATAAAACAGCCAGGGTCATATCCCAATCACTAACTCTCTACCTCCATAAAAATAAAATAAAATAAAAATAAATCTGAATTTCCCAATCCCAAACTCTACCTCCATAAAAAAATAATATTAAGATAAGATAAGATAAAAATAAAATAAAACGGTCAGGGTTATGTCCCAATCACAAACTCTCTACCTCCATTAAAATAAAATGAAATAAAATAAAAATCAAATAAAAAAATTAATAAATAAGGGTCATGCCAGGGTCATGTCCCCCAATCCTAAACTCTACCCCCACCACCAACATATAAAATATAAAGTACACATGTTAGGCATAAGTTAAAAATAATCATATGAGATCTTTACCTGCCAGATTATCTAAAAAACAAATAAAAATGATTTATACATATGTATATAAATATAAAAAGATGAAGCCTTTGTAGTTATGTGCTTTTATAGCACCACCTAAAACAATAGAATCATATATTAGATATATCTTCTAATAATGATCTGGATTGTCTAACGTTTGTTCATTTTATCAGATCGTATCAGTTTCTGAAGAACATGTGTCATGCACATGCATTTGAGAAATAAAACAGAAGCCGCACACTACATTTCGTGCATAAAACCAACCCACAAAACTGGTCGCATTATTGACGAGGGAGGGAGAGAAGACATTTGCAATGCATTTTCCATTCAAACCTGTTTTCAATTTATTAGCAGCCATATTTTTCATAAAAGCTAAACAGTTCTGTTTTAAAGAAATCATATTTCTCCACACACTTTGCTTTATTTGAGACATATGTTTGAGATATTTTGCTTTTGACAATCATTTTTATCAATAAATATATATATATTTTATATCAGGAAAGCATGTCCTGGTGTTCCACACAGTCTTAAAAGATATAAATAAAAGACTAGACGTTTCTGATGTTTGGTTAACTTTCTTAGTA
Source organism: Romanogobio albipinnatus (assembly GCA_023566225.1). Classification (NCBI taxonomy): domain Eukaryota; kingdom Metazoa; phylum Chordata; class Actinopteri; order Cypriniformes; family Gobionidae; genus Romanogobio; species Romanogobio albipinnatus. Next base: position 16,801,955 of record CM042240.1, read on the forward strand.
AAGATAATATTATAAACTAAGATAATAAATAAGATAATAGATAATAAAAGATAATAAATAAAAGACTAGAATTGAATAGGATTTTTTCAAAAAACAAATGTTTTCATGGAGGCTTTTCTGGTTAAATCAAGATAATCAGCTTCTCAGAAATGTTGAGGTAATAGATTTGAATAACATTATACATGCAGTCCTGCTCTTCACTTGGTTTTAATACAGCGTAATGCATCGCTCATGTGTTAATAATCACTACAAAGCAAACAGCACATGTTCAATGTCACAAATCAGGTGGAAATTCCTTCAAAATATGATGACAAACATTTGGATAAATATTCAAAATGAAGGGTGAAGACAGAAACACATTTTCTCACTGACACTCGGTTTGATTTGGGAAAAAAAACACTAATTTAAACAAAGTACTATTATTTAATTACTATCAAATCAACAATGCGTACAATAAATACAAAAACAATTAATACTACAGGAAAAAAACTAATGTAATTTCGACATGAAAAAATTTGTTAAGCAAGAATTTAAAAATTAATACTCAATTTAAGCTTGTAGAAATTAAAGCATAAATATCAGCATAAGTAAAAATACTCAACTATTCTGATACTGGTGTTCCCGTCATGCACTGGGTTGATTTTTCGCTGTTTTCCAGCTACTGTTGTCTCATTGCTTCTGTTGTTAAATGATTTGATGTTCACTTAATTCATCTTGATTTAACACAATTATATCAGGTTTCTGGTTCAAATGTAATTGCTTCATGTTAAACTGACTTAAAACTGCTACTCTTTGACATAACTTGGTGTTTAACATTCAAATCAAGTAACCCAATCAAACAGGACTTTCACTTCCCATCATGCTTTGCAAAGGGGCTGAATTCAGAGAGTAAATGTTTAAATGAAGTGCTATTTGATGCTTTTTTAACAAGATGAGAAAATGGAGAGACTTTTTTTAATGTTGAATGTTCTGTTATGTTGGTATTTAAAAGTCGGTGTTATGTTGGTTACCATTGTACCATTGTGGTGAAGTGTAGAGCATGCTTGGGCTGAGGACCTGCTAATAACAATTAAAAGTGTTTTAATAATAAAAAACAAGCATGCCATTGATGTAACAAAACCCTCTTCAGGCTAGCCGAAATGATTTTTCTTGTTAGATGTAATTAAACTGGATTACTATTTTCGTTTTTTGTTAGATATTCATTTTAGAATAATTGAACTTAATAGTTTTGAACAAAATTAAACCTGATTCAACTAAATGGCATTGAATTAACCTTATGTAAAAAACTTAAGTTTAATTAAATAAACAATGCTAATTAAATTCAACATAATCCAGTTACGTGGAACCTGTTGACAAACAAAAGTTGAGTAAATCCAACGTATAATTTTTTGGAGTAACTTGCAATTTTGTGACATTTGGAATTCATTTTTGACTCAAAATGACACATTCATACTCATAAACGGTCCTCAATTGTGTACCAAGTATTGAGGACTCTGCGTTCAGGTGCCGCGTTACTATTATGTAGATATGGTACACTGAAGAAAAAAAAAAGGTGTGTTGGATTTACATGATTTAATCATGTACATCGGTTCCACATGAATCAATTAAGTTAAACAAACATAATTTGTTCACATCATTTCAAAATCACTGAATGAAGTAATTTTGAAGTAACCGAATGTAGTCTCACAGTGATTTTAATATGGCTCCCTAACAACAACACTGGTGTGCACAGGGGGCAAACAAATCACAAAACACAAGTTTATTTTATTTTTGCATATTTTGGTTGTCACTTGACTGATTTATGTGACTAACTATTGTACTAACTAGCTTTCATTCTATTAGCAAGCACTCAAAAAAAATAGATATTTCATAGATATGATACATTTATATTCTGTTCACTTAAACATATCTAATTTTGTCACAACCTAATTTAATTGTGTTCAATCAACCGAATATATTTAAAACTGAAGTTTACTTAATTAAGTTGTGTTAAAACTATATGAAATATTTGTGTTGACATAACTAACTGGGCAGTGGATCTGTAGTCCCCAACATGCTCCATTAGGAGAGTAAATTTAGTGATTAAAGTGTTATTTTATGTGTTTTCTGTAAAGGGAAAGATGTTAATGTTAGTGTTTAATGTTCAGTTATGTTGGACATTTAGAGGAGTTTCTGTAATGTTTTTTTGTTTAATTTTGTGTTACCTTTATGCTGAAGAGTGGCGCCTGTGCTTAGGCTGTGCATATGCTAATGTCAGGAGTGACACCTCTTTTTTCATATTTTCATTATATATATTGTGTATGATGATAAATGAAACTGCTTATAATTGATTTTCCAATTAAATATTTTAATTTAAGTTTGACAAGTATTAAAAAAGTCATGTTATAAGTATATAAATATAATTTAAACTGTATTTGATAAAATTGAGTTGGACCAACTCAATTACGTGTCATTGCATGAATAAGTTTTTTTTTAGTTGGGGCTACACATATTTATTGGATGGAAAACCTGCCCTCAATTAAATTGAGTTTGTCCAATTTTTTGAGTGCATTAGCACGTAATGAACATGCCAAGTGCTGAGTATGAAATGCTCTGTATCAGTCCACAGCCAAATCAATCGCTCTGCTCTTCTATGGTAACCCATGTATAATTTAAATGGTTAATAATTCCAACATAATTAAACATTAAACAATATAAAGTCTCCCCCTTTTCTCATTTTGCCCCAAAACACATAAAATATCACTTAATTTAAAATTTTTTACTCTACTCTACTCATCAAATCCCAAGCAAAGCATGCTGGGAACTACAGTTTCAGCAAAAATCCTTTTCGAGTACTTAATTGGTTCACATTCACCCCAGATAATTGAATCTAGTAGATTGCACATTTTAGAGAATTACATTAATCGAAAGCAAAGAAATCACGTTTAGAAGAGAAACACAATTTTGTTGAGTAGATCCCAAATAGTATGATTAAGTAAATTGGACAATATGTGTTTTCCTGTTTTTTCAATGTATATACACAATACCTGTTGTGTTATTTACATAGATATTTATAAGTAAAGCATACACTTTAAAAGTGTGGTTTAATCCAATGTTATATTTTTTGGGTAAATGTATTGTAAAGGAAACTTTAACTATACACTCTAAAAAAAAAAAGGGTCTATATGGCACCAAAATTGGTTCTTGGCTCGTAATCATAGGGGAACCTTTTTTAGTGCTATATAGCACCAATTTTGGTGCTTCGGTGGTTCTTCAGCGGTTCTTCAGAGGTGCTATATAGCACCTTAGTCAAAGAACCGGTGAAGAACCGGTGAAGAACCACTGAAGAACCACCGAAGCACCAAAATTGGTGCTATATAGCACTCAAAAAGGTTCCCATTACGAGCCAAGACCCATTTTTGGTGCCATATAGAACCTTTTTTTTTTTTACTGACCAAGTTAAAATTACTTATTTTCTTTGTTAATTCTTCACTTAACTTAGTTAAGTAGAGTTTACTTAATTTCAAATCATGTGAAATTTACTTGAGTGCGAAAACTTGCCAAAGAAAAATGAAGTAAATCTTATTGTGTCTGTGTAAATTCCTTGCTCGTATTATTTTATGCATTCCTACACTTTAATTACAATCTTCACTATTTATATTGTTTCATGTTGCGTGTATTTATTTAATGTAGGCTATATTATTGTATAAAGTGAAATGGTTCTTTCATTCATCTTTCAACTTAAGGACATAAAAGCTCTAAAATGTTCCATGTCATTTTAATTCACAATGAAAGCACACATTTAAATATATTTGGAATTGAAACACGACTTGCTATGTGTGAAAACATGGTAACAATTAGTGGTTTGACTCGCTGTCGCTGTTCTAGTACACAAACATCAGTAAGAGTAAAGGCTGGACAGGTGCGCGTGCATGAGAAGCGCGTGCTGCAGCGCCCTCTGCTGGATCACAACATCCACACATTTCTCATCAGTGGCTTCAGACCCGTTTCAAGACCAAAGGACCCCTTCAAGAGAGATGAGCAGGGACCCAGTGTTAGATTGAGCAATTGGTGCAGACACAGATACACTGTTGAAGCAACCCATTTGAATATCTTCCCGAGGGCACTTGGACATATAATAATATGAAATGTGCGACCCTGGACCAAAAAAACAGCCATAAGAGTTTGTTTGTTTTTAAATTGAGATGAAATTGAGCTGAATAAATGAGCTTTCCATTGATGCATGGTTTGTTAGGACAGGACAATATTAACAATAAGTTGCTACTTACAACTATTTGCAAAAAAATCTAAATATTGATAAAATTGCCTCTAAAGTTGTCCAAATGAAGTCCTTAGCAAGGCATATTACTACTAATAATACTATAATATATATATATATATATATATATATATATATATATATATATATGGTAGGAAATTTACAAAATATCTTCATGGAACATGGTCTTTACTTAATATCCTAATGATTTTTGGCATAAAAGAAAAATTTATAATTTTGACCCATACAATGTATTGTTAGTGAGACTTATGACTGGTTTTGAAATATAAATAGAAATATCAATAACATAATGGTGAATATAATTATTATGCAATAGTAAAATATGATGTGTAAAGCTGTTTGAACAAATGTATATATGCTAATTTTGCATTATTTTGTTTTAATTTAAAATGTTGTTAAATTGTTAGTCATTTTGTGGTGTTTTTGTCTGTACAGTTTTTATTATTTTTTATTTCAGTTTTAGTTATTTTAGTACAAGTTAAACTTAATGAAAATTAGAGATGTTTTTAAATATTTTTATTAAAAAACAATATAATATTTTATTAAAAGTTAATGTCTAATGTACTTTAATTGTTTATGGTTTTATTTTTAATTAACTAATGTCTTTAGAGGATAAAACCTAATGACAATAAGTTTGATTTATTTTTCAACAACATAAAAAAACATTCATGTGTCCTAAATTTTAAATAAAAATGTCACTGAAATAGATAACCAAATATATATATATATATATACATATACACACACAAAATATCTTATATATATATATAAAATGGTATTTAGCAAGTGCAAAGAAAGCACTCTTCAAACAAAAAAGTTCACAAATTTTTTATATATATATATACATACACATATACACACTCCCTTACAACAGCCAAGCAATGCAAAAAAAATTGACATTAGTAGCACCATCATTTGTTTTTAGCATCCACTTTGGCACATACGATGTCTATAAGCTGCATGAGTGAAAACACTCTCTCTCATGATCACATATGACTAGAGACAGCCTCGCTGTGTGTGGAGGGTTAAAACCGAGGTGTTTATTTTTTTGGCTTGACTGTTTTATACATGTGGAAAACAGCTCCAAACAGATTTTAGAGCAAGACAGGTGCCAACACAACCATCTGCTTTGAGTTTCAGCTCTTTCCTACATGTAGTATTCAACCCCAGAACTGCTCGCTGTCAGCCAATCACAGAGCAGCATGTCTCACCCGGTATGACACTCGGGTCAGGACGGAGCGGATAAAGAGACCTCGTCATGAATATACAGCTTTTTCATACCATCTTTTATTTTGAATATGTCTTTTGAAAGAGAACAGAATCAGTTTTGATCTGTATAATTGTAATGCAGGTTAGTTTCATTAAACTTGTTATAATTTTATGTAAAATGCAAAGGGTTGCACGATTAAAAAAAAAAATGAAGTGTGATTTTTCTGATAAAAATTGCAATTGTGATTAGTGCTGTCAATTGACAAAAAAATTTACTTTAATCGTGATTAAATCGCACACAACGTTAATGTTTATTTATAATAAAATATTTTTATGTTGTAATACTTTCACATTTAATCTTCAAAATGATGTGGAAACAACAATAAGACAGTATATTTTAAATATTTGTTTTAATGGCATCTTTTTACTGAGCACTATGAAAGAAGGCCAGTATCACTGATACCAGTATTACTGCTACACTGGTGTCTCTCTCTATTAAAATGATTTTTTTTCTTCTCAATTTTAGCCATTAATTATAGCCATTCAATTATAGTAATTATAGTATTTACAGTAAACTGCCAAGTGTCTGCTTTCAAATGAGACCATACCTATGCTTTTAGTGCAAATGATTCATGAACTGTATCCGTTTTAGTCTGAGTATGCCATTTCTTAGGATTTTTTCAAAAGCGGGGGTACAGGCTAACTTGTCTAAGAAAATGCTTAGTAAAATATAAATGTTAACCCTATGTTTACTTTCTTCACTGACACAGAAGAAAATGAAAAGACTAGCCAGAGCTCAGCTTTAGGAGGGGAAGAGACAGGGCAAAAGAAAGAGTGAAAGAGTGATGGAAATGAGGAGAGAGTGATATAAATGAGAGAATGAATGATGAATAGAGCAGGTATTACATTAATCTACTTTTTTTAAGCCTTCAACCATCTTAAAATGCACATGTGTAGATAAGAGAAATCAAAAAAAATTATTGAGGGACCATGCCCCCCGAACCCCTCTAGTTTGGGACCTCTGTGGCTCAAAAGTTGTAGCTGTTTCTGGAAACTGGTTTGATTTGACCTCATATCTGGATTTAATGTGTTGCAGTCTGGAATACTATAGGCCTACTTAATATTAAAATTGAATTTTCAGACAGTATATACTCATTGTATCTCTGTGCTTTGACGATTTTGTTTTTTAAAAATACAAATTGTTTCTGTGTTAGAAAACGTTGTGGCACCAAGATCGGCTACTATGGCCCTTAGGGTTGTTATAGCCCAAGGGCCCTACATGTTCTTAATCCGGGCCTGCATGGTTGCAGTGGAATTAAAAGGACAAATCAAATCACAGTACCAGTCAATATGGGAGCTATTTTGTCTGGTCTCACATCCAGTCAAAATAGCTCCCATTTTGACTGGTACTGTGATTTGATTGAGCCACAATATTTGGACCATCATACATTGTTGTTTCTTATGTTTTATGATACAGCAAAGCATTTTGACATTGACTCTGCAATCTAGGTTGTGAATTATTTCTTTTGTAGTCTAATGTCTTCAGCCATTTTGGTGTGTTACATTTTAATCAGTTTTGAACTTCCCGTTTTTATGTTTGAATTTACATTGTGAAAAACAAGGTTGTGTTCCATATTGTGGTGCTCAGCAATTTTAACATAGTATTGTCATCATATCAGTGTAGCTGTAGATGGACCAAAATAAAACCATTAAAATATAAAGTAAAAAAGTATTGTGATACTTTATCCCAAAAAGTATTGCTATACCACGATACTCAAAATGTTGCCCCATGGCGAGTCATTTTTCCCTGTTGCACCAACACAAAATGTGATGGTTCCCCCACCTGCCAAAACCCACTTTAACCACTGATTACAATATTGCAGTAATACTCCAAGGAGGCAAGGGAGGCAGTAGCTGCGTTTACATGGAGCACTGTAATCGGTTTAAAAGTCCAATCCGAATGAAAATGCTCCATATAAACACCTCAATCGGAATAAAAATGTCCAAACCGAATGAAATTGTAATCGGTTTTCTAGGGGTGGGATAAACCTTTCCATGAACCGCTCAAATGAAAAATTCCACCATGTAAACGACCTGATCCGATTACTTTGAGAGTCTTTCTGTGACGTGATATACAGCGCGCGCCTCCACAACTGAAGATGTTGCCAAGAGAGGAAAGTAAATTTTTTCTGAGGTATTAAACTTTTTATTTCGTAACATGTTATGAACCTAATGTTGGAATAATGACACAGACATAGCCTGGCTACACCATCTCATCTTGACAGCGTTTGGCCTATAGGCTTCACCTGCACCTGACAGAATAATTTATTTTTCTGAGGTGATTCTTACACTTCACAACAAACAATAAATAGCTTTTATAAAACTGCATAAGTCCTGGTGGCCATTGAGAGTTGCCATGGCAACGGGGAACATTCAAGCTGCTGGAGAGGACGTGGTGATATTTCTCTCTGTTTCTCGTAAGTTATATATATATAAAAAAGTTCCACAACTGCTTCAGATTGGCCAAGTAACATTACTCACAGTCTACTTTAATTACTTTTGTTAATATTTATACCTCGGTGATCTTTCCTTTATCATCTGAAATATCTATGCGTTTAGTACTAGTAATGATGCTGAGCACGTCTTGAATGCTTCCGTTCATGTTTCACCATATATCCTATGTTTTTATTAATAATTTGGGTGCATTTTATTGTTAATTTTGTGTTTTTCAAAACAAATGAATTTAATTAATTTTGAGTCCGCATTCATCATTCACAGCTGTTGAAATAGCCATTGTATAGGACATAAATTAGGTTAAACTACTGCATGTCTGCCCACAGAAAAATAAATAAATATAAAAATTACCAACACAGAACTATTGATCCACGATACTAACATTACGAATCTGATGCGGCAGACAAACTGTGTGCGAATGTCACAAAATTATTCCGATTGAAAGCATCATGTAAACACCAGATCGGTTTAGAAAACGTCCAACCGAATCTTTCAATCGGAATGACAAAAAAGTGCGCATGTACTATCTCAAAAAACTGGATGAGAAAATTATCTATATTACAAAAAAAAGCAACACAAATATAAAAAAAATTGACATTAAAAAGTGTAAAAGTCATTTGCTTTTATAAAGTACACTCTAAAAAAAAAAGGTTCTATATGGCACCAAAAATGGTTCTTCGTCGTAATCATAGGGGAACCATTTTTGGTGCTATATAGCACCATATCTTAGCATGTTCTGTATATGGTAGCGGTGCTATATAGCACCATAGTTAGCGGTGCTATATAGCACCTTAGTCAAAGAACCGGTGAAGAACCTCTAAGGAACCGCTGAAGAACCACTGAAGCACCAAAATTGGTGCTATATAGCACTTAAAAAGGTTCCCCTATGATTACGAGCCAAGAACCATTTTTGGTGCCATATAGAACCTTTTTTTTAGAGTGTAATAGTGTCCAACAGCGACACCAGCAGATGAAGTGACTCCCCTGAACAGCCCCTAAAGTGTGCGGTGGGTTTGGTGGGGGGGGTAATTGAGAATGAACGGGGGAGAGTCACGTGAGAGGAGGCTATGCCTATGATCGGTTATGATTGGATATGAACAGTTATAATTGGATATGATTGGTTCGTGTGATAAATCCTGCCTCTTGTTTTCGTGCACATTCTCGAATGAAGACAATAATGCCGTTAATGGGAAGACTACTTAATTAAAAAAGTAAGTAAACAACTCAGCCATTTGAATATCACCGCTTTATGTCGCTTAAAAATCTAACTTGACAACCTAATGACTGTGGGGTTTTTCAGTCGGGGAATCAGCTTGTGTACAAGCTTGATGACTGCTGAAAATAAGCTGATTATTAAAAAGAAAAGCTGAACATTAGTTCACAAATAATATACATTGTTTAAATAGTTACTGCCTGTAGATTTTGTTAAATGTGTAAAAAACACTAACTTGATGAAACGTTTACTTGTTTTAATAAATATAACATTGCATAGTTGGTGTAAAAATACAAAATATAATAGTATTTGGTCTCTCTTTTTATTGTAATGTTTACTTAACCAGGAAAATTCAGTTAGTTTTGTCATCAAGACACTGAGCTGCAATGACCACAGGCATCTGTCTGCATGTCAACGTCTATAATGGTCTGTATTTGGGAAGGCAATCATCTCTACTGCAGTTTACTCTCGGTTTCTAAGTGATCAAAACCTACGATTGTCACATACGAGTGACCGAATGGGCAGCAAACATCTGAGACCAGAATATCACACACACGTGAGGATTGCCTCTCCTGGCTTTGGCCAATAAGAAACCACCTAGCAACCACTCAGAACACCCTAGCAACCACATTACAATACTTTGGCTACACCCTTGCATCATGGCAGTAAGTTTTCCATGAGCAAGCACCACTCAGAAAATGTGAAAACCTCACCTTTTTTTTTAATGCAAAACAACAGCTGTAAAAGTTTCAATGCCATTTTAATTAGCAATAAATGCGCACGGTTTAAATGTGTTTTGGGATTGTAACACAACTTCCTCTCTGTTAAAATGTGGTGACAATTTGTGGTTTCGGTAACTGTCACTGTTTTAGTCCATAAAAATTCAGCAACTAATGAGACTCTAATGACAATAACCGTCGACTCATCTGGAGGCGTTTATTTGTAATGCAGATTAATGTGAAAGCATTCGACCATCTTCCGTTTATCCATTAAAACTGGTGGCTGGATTGTAAATCAAAGATGACCTGTTGAGAGCAAGCAAATCACTTTCTGTCTTCAAGGCCATACATAGGCTATGTTTTAAGTTGATGTATCTGAAATATGCGGCATCTGTAGCGTTTGTGAAGGCACATGAGAAAAATACTCTCAAATCACATTATATGACTCTGAGCGTTATGAGACAGCCTTGCTGTGTGTGGAGGGTTAAAACCGAGGTGTTTATTTTTTTGGCGCATGAAGGTCTTGACTGTTTTATACATGTGGAAAACAGCTCCAAACAGATTTTAGAGCAAGACAGGTGCCAACACAACCATCTGCTTTGAGTTTCAGCTCTTTCCTACATGTAGTATTCAACACTCCAAACACATCTTAACTGCATTGAAACGGCCGAGCAAACACTTGCAACAGCATAGCAATGCAAAACCCTAGCAAATGCATAGCAACGTCCTAGCAACCATCTAGAACGCCCTAGCTACATCCTAGTAACATGCTAAAATTACTCCAAACACTTGGAACTACTTTACAACATATTTATACACTATGCACTATGCAGTTATGCACTGTGTACTTACACACTATGAACTTATACACTTAAACTGTGCACTTTTACACTATGTACTTATACACTATGCAGTTATGCACTGTGTACTTACACACTATGAAGTTATACACTTAAACTATGCACTTTTACACTATGTACTTATACACTATGCACTATGCAGTTATGCACTGTGTACTTATACACTATGTACTCATACACTATGCACTATGCAGTTATGCACTGTGTACTTACACACTATGAACTTATACACTTAAACTATGCACTTTTACACTATGTACTTATACACTAGGCAGTTATGCGCTGTGTACTTATACACTATGCACTATGCAGTTATGCACTGTGTACTTATACACTATGTACTTATACACTATGCACTATGCAGTTATGCTCTGTGTACTTATACACTATGAACTTATACACTATGCAGTTATGCTCTGTGTACTTATACACTATGAACTTATACACTATGCAGTTATGCACTGTGTACTTATACACTATGCACTATGCAGTTATGCTCTGTGTACTTATACACTATGCACTTATACACTATGCAGTTATGCACTGTGTACTTATACACTATGCACTATGCAGTTATGCACTGTGTACTTATACACTATGCACTATGCAGTTATGCTCTGTGTACTTATACACTATGAACTTATACACTATGCAGTTATGCTCTGTGTACTTATACACTATGAACTTATACACTATGCAGTTATGCACTGTGTACTTATACACTATGCACTATGCAGTTATGCTCTGTGTACTTATACACTATGAACTTATACACTATGCAGTTATGCACTGTGTACTTATACACTATGCACTATGCAGTTATGCACTGTGTACTTATACACTATGCACTATGCAGTTATGCTCTGTGTACTTATACACTATGAACTTATACACTATGCAGTTATGCTCTGTGTACTTATACACTATGAACTTATACACTATGCAGTTATGCACTGTGTACTTATACACTATGCACTATGCAGTTATGCTCTGTGTACTTATACACTATGAACTTATACACTATGCAGTTATGCACTGTGTACTTATACACTATGCACTATGCAGTTATGCACTGTGTACTTATACACTATGCACTATGCAGTTATGCTCTGTGTACTTATACACTATGAACTTATACACTATGCAGTTATGCACTGTGTACTTATACACTATGCACTATGCAGTTATGCACTGTGTACTTATACACTATGCACTATGCAGTTATGCTCTGTGTACTTATACACTATGAACTTATACACTATGCAGTTATGCTCTGTGTACTTATACACTATGAACTTATACACTATGCAGTTATGCTCTGTGTACTTATACACTATGAACTTATACACTATGCAGTTATGCACTGTGTACTTATACACTATGTAATCATACACTATGCACTATGCAGTTATGCACTGTGTACTTACACACTATGAACTTATACACTTAAACTATGCACTTTTACACTATGTACTTTTACACTAGGCAGTTATGCACTGTGTACTTACACACTATGAACTTATACACTTAAACTATGCACTTTTACACTATGTACTTATACACTATGTACTTATACACTAGGCAGTTATGCACTGTGTACTTATACACTATGCACTATGCAGTTATGCACTGTGTACTTACACACTATGAACTTATACACTTAAACTATGCACTTTTACACTATGTACTCATACACTAGGCAGTTATGCACTGTGTACTTATACACTATGTAATCATACACTATGCACTATGCAGTTATGCTCGGTGTACTTACACACTATGAACTTATACACTTAAACTATGCACTTATACACTATGTACATATACACTATGCACTTATGCTCTGTGTACTTATACACTATGAAATTGTACTTATACACTATGTACTAATACACTATGCACTATGCAGTTATGCTCTGTGTACTTACACACTATGAACTTATACACTTAAACTATGCACTTATACACTATGTACATATACACTATGCACTTATGCTCTGTGTACTTATACACTATGCACTGATACATTATGTATTTATGCACTATGCACTTATACACTAACACTATGCACTTATGCACCATGTAATTATACACGTATGCACTATGTACTCAACCTTGTAGTATATGAATTTTATAAGGCTATTTTGTCATTTAACATCTAAGTCCGATAGCCCCTCCCTCTCCCCTACATAGCTAAAGCTGCAACAGTTGAGTGCATGAAGTGTCCAACAATCAACACTTTGTTTTTTGTTAATTAAGTGCTTCATCCGGGTATTTAAAGTGCACTTTTTCTTTGGGGAATCTTCAGTGTGAACACACTACTTGCACCATTTACACTGCAAAACGACATAGAATAGCGCATAAGTACGCAAAATGGGATGCACCTATAGCTCCCAGTTTGAGAGAAAATGTACTTTGATTAGTTACTCTGAAAGCCTATTCTGGTTGGCTGAAGGGACGAGTTCACAGTTTTCATTATCTTTTAAATAAATTATTAAGATTTTAAAAATCATCTTTTTGTAAATCTTTTTACTGTTATTATTCAAAAAAGAAAAAAAAACATAACTAGAAACAAAATAAGGCCCCAATAATTCAACACAATGCTCAGGCCTTCCTCAGACTCTCTGGGCTGTCCTGAACTGAACCCTAAACCGCCTGCCCACCATGCAAGGAAAGACATCCACAAATCACCTTATGAAGCCATATGCTCCGGGCCGCTGCCAGCATGCTGCACGGCACCATGGGACCTCAACTCAAACACAGGAAACCGAGAAGACCCACATTTTATGTTCCGCACCTTTCCTTTGAGCTGCGTCCAACGAGCACAATAGTCTACCTCGAAAAATCCACCTCTATTTTCTTCTTGGGAATTCAGCATAAAGCAGTCGACCCTACACATTCCAAGGCCGTGACTTCAGCATGAAGACTGAAGCTGAACATATTTTTCATCAAAACAACCATTTTCCGGGCAAAGTTTCGAATGAAAATGTTTTCATTTAAATGAGCCGGTATTTTATGCAAACTCGCCTAACGTGAGGTGACAGGCCTCATTTAGTGGATGGCGCCTGTGTTTATGAGCCTCATTATGTGAACCTGTGCGGCGAACGCTGCCAACTAATGAGCTCATTTAGATTAAGGTGGGCTCTCGACTCGGGGGTGGGAAAACAAACACACAGGTGACAAATTGTGCGGGGGGAACTGAATCTTTTATCACAGCAGAAACGCGAGCTTGTGTCTTGAGCGATTTCCTTTCCTCTTGGCGTCTGAATGCGCAGGCTAAAGGATCAGATGCCAAGTAGTGGAGCGCTGACCAGCGGGGTTTCAGGAGAATGTAAAGGAGTGACTGCCGCTTCGCAGGTGTTCCTTTTAAAAACAACGAGTGCCAAACAATTTTGGCGCGGCTTGTTGAGATCTCGGTGCCGATGCTTTTAGTTTGTTTGTCTTCCCTTTTCAGAGCTTTACTCTTTCTCATTTAGGCCTCTTTTCCCCCAGTCGCCTATTAGCCAACAAAACAGACATGCTTGCCCCCTTTTCTCCCTTTCTCTTTTAGATTTCGGTCCTCAATAACTGTTTTTGGTGCTCTTCAGAATTTTAAATGTCGACTCACTTCCTCCAGTTTTGGTCCGCTGCAATCTCACGGCAAATTGACATATTGAAGTTCATATTATATTTATTTTGTCATAAACTGCATTCATTTTGGGCACAAATATTCCATTTCCAAAGGAAAATCTGCTTTTGGTTTGCAACCTTAGTCTGCAGTTTACACGTTGTGATACAAAAGCGGTTTAGAGAAAAAAACAATGCATTCTTTCTTGACACAAGTCTTAATATTAACTTAATAAATTATACATTTTTAACTGATAATGGCATTGCATTGGCAATCACACAAGTTTTGCGAATGCGATATTAAACAATGCAATTTTCGAAATGCAAAACGATAATGCTTTAAGTGTGTAAAATAAATTGTTTTACTGCAGCATTACATAAAAAGTAAGTGTCATTTTAACATCAGTTTAAACCAGGGGGTTTAGGGTTTCAGGTAGTCCTACATGAAGGTGTATTTAACAACAGAAATTGAATGATCAAATCTAAAAATAAAACTGCTTAATCTTCAGTGTATGAATTAAATATATCCTGATTCTTATTCAAGCTACAAAACAGCAGTGAGTGATTTTCTCTTTGTCTTTTGATTAACATTAAGCACACAAAGTGACAGCAGCCTAAAAAACCTGCTTCCATCTAAGAGCTGCATGGCTCAAATATTAGTTTGACATAATTTTGTGTGTATTTGACCATATAAGCTGCGGAAGAGAACTGAATTTGGGATAATACGCTTATTGCATTTAATAACACTAAGCAAGCTTGAAGTAAAATCTGAACGTTTCATCTTGGAATTTACCTAGATGCTAATTTACACAGTTAAGTTGCAAATTTCTAAATTGGTAAAATGTGTAGCACATATACAGTATGTGAGGAATAATTCACGGCTATCTGTGCTTTAAGTGATTTTAATGCTACCTTCATGTGCTATCGGAATTATCGTAAATACGAGTTTCCTAGGTAAAAATTGCACATGAACGCCCTCCCATTTCGTAAATTTGAATGCAATGAGCTCGTAATCCCAACTTCAGAAGATATCACGATAACATGTGAAGGCAACATAATGCACGACGTGGAGGCAAAGAACCGCCCGACACATTTAATGCACAGCTAGCCGTGGATTATCCCGCTTATACCATGGTTATTTGCCAGCATTGACAACTAAAAGCTGTTATTGATGTTTACAACACACATTTGACCGGAAGGGTAAAATTGACGGTTATTGTCGTCAGTTACGTTAGACCTAGCACTCTGCCCGCTTTGAATCAGACACAGAGATAAAGTAGTGCAAAAGATTACATTTATTTGAATGAATGATTTATAGCATTTATTTTAAATAATTATCGAGAAAGAGAGATGCAGAGAGAGATGAGATGCGTAACGGTACCTGTGCCTGTCTCTCTCTCTATTAACAGCGAAGCTGTGAATTTAATCACTTCAGAATAGTGACGTTACCCCCTTGTTGCTGAGAAATATAATGTAGCGATTCAGTAGTAAAGCTATTTTATTACTAAAAGTCACAGGGCAGCATTGATATGTTTCTGTGCTCCTGAATGTTTCTGTGTGTGTGCGCAGCACGATCTCCGTCGCTCTCTGTGTGTGATTGACGTGTGTGTCTGTTAGCTTCAATGAAAATATAGAATGGTGATTAAACTGACTTGGAACTACCTGTGCATTAAACGATTTATTGCACACCTTCCAGCCAATCAGAATCGAGTATTCAGACAGACCATGGTATAAATAGGAATATTTAGGCTACATTTAAGTAATTTATTAACTTCCCTCCATCTTGTTCACTCGGATGTACGTCATTGCTCACGTTGCACAAATATGCCCACTACTGACGGATTCCAAACATAGCCTATATCATAGACACAAAGCGTCTCATGTTGCATGGCAATGCCCTGATAACATCCTACAACACAGCAGCATCATTCATGACAGCATGTTACATGTTATTGCTAAATCAATATAGAGCTTTGTTTACAAAGTAATCAGGATCATAGCCAAGAATGTTAATTGCAATGTGGTCTAATGGATGCCTTGCAGGTATGGAAGAATTTCAAGACCTCAGCATACTCCATTATAATGAGTATTAGTCTTCACATTTGAAATGGATATAGTTTCAACTCATCTCATCTTAGTTATTACTTCCAAGCCACTTTCGCTTTTGTCTTGCTCAGTTTGCACGTTACGAATATATTTTTGTGACGGGTGGTGTGGGGCGAGCCATCTGATATGAGATATGGGAAAATAAGCGGAAAAACAATCCTGTAACGGCACTGCTAGAATGATTAAAAAAACCAACGATCAAAACATGATGATTAGTGATGAAGATGTGATTAGTGTTCTGGGAGCAGCTTCTCTACCCACTCCTCTAGTCCCCCCTGCAGAAATCCGAAGCGGGCCACAGTGGCACCGGGCATCAAGGGCACCTTGGATTTGCAGATGTTGTAGCTGATGACAGATGGCACTGGCACGGGCACGGGAGCATCGGGACGGCGTCTGCACCAATCCAGCACCACCTGCACCCCTCTGCCAGTCTACAATACCCACAGCAATGGACGGGCGGTGTGTGTGTGTGTGTGTGTGTGTGTGTGAGATGAGTCAGCTCTCAGGGAGATCAGATCAACCCCAACAAAGCTGAGAACATCTGATGTGGATCTCTGCATGTATGCTCTGTATTTATGTGTCTTTGGAATCAAAGCAGAGAAAAACAGTGTTTGTGCTGATATTCTGATATTCTTTACATAATGGAAAGTCAATTTTGAACATAGGTATTAGGTTTAGCATTATATTTTTTGCATTAATTGATTTAATTATCAGTATGAATGATCCAGTACTGGAAGCAGATAATGTCAGGTCTTTATAAATATATGTATTTCATATGTAAATTGTCATTTTCAATATCAAATTTCTTAGTCTATATCTATAGTATATAATATTCAATGTGTTGGTATACAAAATAATGCAAATATTTGTATATAATATATCAAAAAGTATAATATTTCTATATACATGTCCCTTTTAGGTATAATAAGGACTGTGTATCTGAATAATTCTTAAATGCTAAAGGGAAGCAATAAGAGGACATGGATTTATTCTCAGAAATGCAGAAGCGCTCAGATAATGATGACATTTGAATTCATTGACCATTAACTGTATTTAGTGCCTCTGGCATTGCATCCATTTTCAAAGCATCAGCAGAAGGGCTCGGCTTCTGATTGGATGATGCTGAGTCCCCGATGGGTAAAGACACAAGAGACGGACACAGAGAGCATGACACAAATGTCAAATCGCTCATTAATGTGGGCATGCACAGCCATGGGAGCAAAATCTGCTCTCATATTTGAGAGTGGCAAAGAGAAGAAAAGAGTTTTACAAACTATAAGAAATGGCTTTTCCTCCACATTTGACAAATGACTGGAAGTTTAATTTATTATTGAAGGGAAAGTTCACCCAAAAAATGAAAATTCTGTCATCATTTACTCCAAACCTGTGTGAAATTCTTTCTTCTGTTGAGCACAAAAGAAGATATTTTGTAGAATGTCATAACCAAACAGTTGATGGTACCCATTGGCTTCCATTATTTTCCATATGAACTATCCTTTGAAACAATGTTCCAAGTTTAATACACTTTAGCACTTTATGAATTGCGTCTGTGACATGCTATCAATTACCACAGAAAATAATTTAAACTCGTCCCCGAATAAAAATAGTTTACAGTAATGCAAATAAGGGAATCTCTAGAGCTTATATATGCCTCTTTTCAGCGCCACGCTCGTTGTGTTCTGTCTTCCGGTTTGTATTTTCACAGCATGAAGGTAAGATCTTACAAATTTATGAATGAACCACTAATTTTAAAATCGTCCCAGACATTTGTTATGACATGGCTTCAAACATCCCAATGCTCACGATAACTCTACAGTAAGTCAATCCACTTCACCAGCTAATTATACTTCGACAGTGATGCCATAGAAATATACAGAGCTACCGCTAAAGACCCTTTCACACCGGATGCGCAGTGAAAAAGCGAATATTTTGCGTGCAAATAATTCGCGTCAAAACCATTTACATCAGCCGCAACACGAATTTGCGACGTCTGTGACGTTTCAGAGCTCCAACATTACCAAACATTCACAGCGACAGCTGAGAAAACATGGACACTTTTCATTGTCTTTAAAAGACCTAAATGAAGGTTTTGGATGCACCCAGTCTTAAAGAACAGAGAGTCTGAAGGGGAGTATGCTAATCTTGTACAGGAGCTAAAACTTTATCATGGCCGGTTCCGCACTTACTTTTGAATGTCCGTGGGAGAGACCTCGAGACAGTAGCACCGCATCTGACGAGACAAACACACACTTCAGCGAAACCAATCGATCCGGAGCTGTGTTTCCAGCTATGTTTCCAGTTGAGTCACAATTGTAAACATTTAAGTGCCACAGACGTACTGATGGAAACATTCACTTTCCATTATCGTGGACACAAGGTTTAGAAAAAAATAAACGAGTTTTAACTCAAAAAGTTAATGTTATCGTTGTCTGTAGCCTAGTGGGCAAACACAAACTGTACAGCTGTAACTACAACTACAGCTGTAATCTCGTGAGAAATGCGATACCTGGCAAAGGTTAATGTTGATTGAATAGCTGTGCCGGTATCAAATTTTCATGTTGCAATTAATTGCTGAAGCTTTTATCACGATATACGGTATTATCACGGTGTTGAAATAAGTTGCAAAAAAAAGTGCATACTATAACAGGTTTAATAACTTTCTTATAACTTTCTTATAAAAAGAACCAAACATGTACACTCACCTAAAGGATTATTAGGAACACCTGTTCAATTTCTCATTAATGCAATTATCTAATCAACCAATCACATGGCAGTTGCTTAAATGCATTTAGGGGTGTGGTCCTGGTCAAGACAATCTCCTGAACTCCAAACTGAATGTCAGAATGGGAAAGAAAGGTGATTTAAGCAATTTTGAGCGTGGCATGGTTGTTGGTGCCAGACGGGCCGGTCTGAGTATTTCACAATCTGCTCAATTACTGGGATTTTCACGCACAACCATTTCTAGGGTTTACAAAGAATGGTGTGAAAAGGGAAAAACATCCAGTATGCGGCAGTCCTGTGGGCGAAAATGCCTTGTTGATGCTAGAGGTCAGAGGAGAATGGGCCGACTGATTCAAGCTGATAGAAGAGCAACTTTGACTGAAATAACCACTCGTTACAACCGAGGTATGCAGCAAAGCATTTGTGAAGCCACAACACGCACAACCTTGAGGCGGATGGGCTACAACAGCAGAAGACCCCACCGGGTACCACTCATCTCCACTACAAATAGGAAAAAGAGGCTACAATTTGCACAAGCTCACCAAAATTGGACAGTTGAAGACTGGAAAAATATTGCCTGGTCTGATGAGTCTCGATTTCTGTAGAGACATTCAGATGGTAGAGTCAGAATTTGGCATGAACAGAATGAGAACATGGATCCATCATGCCTTGTTACCACTGTGCAGGCTGGTGGTGGTGGTATAATGGTGTGGGGGATGTTTTCTTGGCACACTTTAGGCCCCTTAGTGCCATTTTGTATCGCAGCAGGGAAGAGTTGTTGTGGTTAGTAGGCTGGAGTGTTGCTGCCGCAATGCCGACGAAACGCTGTTATTTTCATCCGGAATGCAGGTGCACTTTGTTCAGCCTTCCTAGGGACGGGGGTGCTGCAGTGCGTTTAACATACAACATGTTATATGCATGTGTGTATGAGACAGAGGGGAACACGGTCGCATTTGCAGTAGATATATGCTGCCCATCATAAATCAAAGCATGAGACAGACAGGGGTCGGAGGAGAAGACCGGAAAATGTGACATAATGGACAATATTCGTCTGTATTTGCAATTCACGAGCCGCGGTTCAGCTGCGCGAGACAAACGCTGTCAGTGTGAATGCACTACGGGCGCGCGGCTCATGCTGCACATTTCACGGAGGAAAGTTCAATCCACAATCTTCGCGAGTTCAATGAAGGATTCACACAACGGCTTGTCCTGAAAGATGGATTTAAAAACAGAAGCTGTTTACGGGCCACAACCTGTAAGTAGGATTTATTTTTCGTCTATGTGTTTTCCTGTAATAGTTCGTATTGTTAATTGTACGTTGTAGCAAGGAAGTAAACAGATGACAACGCTCATTTGGCTCTGCAAAACAGTTTGTTAAATGCTCATTCATACTTAACGCTCTCCGACAAACACCTAACGTTACAAACTTTTTACAATCTCAACAGCGAACTTGGCATTAGTGTAAATTATTCTTTGATTAGAGCTTTTATGTATTGTTTATCTACAGGCATGCTAAACATGGTTCTGTGTTTGATTTGGATACTATAGTAAAGCCAATGTTTAGTGTTCGTTCTTGCGACAGATATTTGGCTATAATCGTTCTAAAAATACAAAAGTAGCAGTGCCATTCAGTAGCGATCACTATAGATCCGCAGTCTTTACTGTTGAGGACTGAACAGGTTCTGCTCGATCATCTTCACTAAAATTGTCTGGGTCTGATTCGGGCTCAAATTGGTATGGTTTTATTGACGCCATTGTTTCTAATACTACACAAAGCACAGGCTAACGGTAAAGGTAAGGGGCGTGACGTTTCCGACAAACGTGCACTAGGCGGTTAGCAAATCACAACACACTGGGCCAGCTAACCAATCTGAGCCCATTGCGTATTTTTGAGGGACCGGCTTCATACAACCCGGAAACCATCAGACCGTTTTTACAAGGAGGGACAGAGCAGTGTAGAATAAAGGTAAAATATATGAAAAATAATGAAATTTTTTTAACACGTTACAGTGCACCCCACAAACACAATCAAGCCTTCGAAAGAATGTGTTTTACCACCCCTTTAATGAATGAACAAATGTTAAATAATAGAGCCTTATTGTAAAGTGTGTGACTGAACAACAGTCAGAACATATTCAAACAATATCTAGGGCATGTAATTTAGTCCAGATTAAAATATAAAATGTTTAAATTTGAAAATGAATAGCCTTAAATCTGGAGGATTAGGTATTAGGGATTAGGTATTTGGTTATGTGATGAGCACCTTAGCGAATACAGAAATCTGAATGGCTGTGTGTTTGCCAGTGTTTTGTTTATGAGGGTTACCGGGGAAACCGCTGCATTTCTGCTGTTCCATCAGCGCCCTCTACTGTCAGAGAGTGAATGTGCATTTTTATTCAGCGCATCTCCTGCACTCGTTCCACCATGCGCTGCTCATGCATGTTGGGTCTGTTCACATCAGTGCGCGTTCCTCTTATTTTAAACGGTTGATGGGTAATGTATTCTTAAAAAGCTTTCTAAAAATTGGAATAATTCATAATAAATAATTATTCACGGTATTTTGAAGTACCCACGATAACAATATTGTGCATCGTATTAACGTATACGTCTACTAGTGATATCTACTGGACATTTCGTCACATACAATTCTTGTTTGTGATTGGTTGAAGCCTTTTCTGTCGCCGCTTGAGTTTAAAAAAATCGTCATCGAAGCGGAAAAAAATTAACTTCGTTTTTTTCGCCGCAGCACATTCACGTTCGGTGTGGAAGCACTCATTACACAAACAGCTGATCAAAAAATAAAACCACGTCAAAATCACGTCCAGTGTGAAAGGACCTTAAAACAGGAGTTCTTAAAGATGGCTGCACGCTAGTTTCTCTGCCGCATAAGGTCTAAAAAAAGACATTGCACTGAGATTTCAACATTGCATGTCAACATGAATCTCATAGTGGGATAAAAATCAATTAATCATGTAAAGTCGGTAAATAAGTCTTCCACACAACATGCACAAGAATACCAGAAATGAACTATTTACATGAAATTTACTCAGAACCTGAACTACATCCACCTGTGCCGCTGTACGATTTTGGCGATTTGAGATGCCACATGGTGCGTTCACACCGGACGCGATTGACGCGATTCGCGCGAGTGATTTACATGTTAAGTCAATGCAGAGACGCGAAATGGCATTCTGCGGCGTGATTCGCGCAAATGAAGCGGCGCGATTTGCGCAAAAAATCTGAACTTTGGCGGATATTCGCGCCGCGTTAACCAATCTGCTCTAGTAGTGACAGCAATGAGGAGAAAATCTGTATATTAATATCTGGTTCAGGCAATATGATTATTACTGTGATAACATTAAATGACATGAAACACAACCCAGTCTCTTTTTGTTAAATGCAAGTTTATGTTTGATCAATAATACAAAAGTATAAGTAAAAGGGATAATAAGCTACACATGAAATAACGCAAACAATTCAGTCAAACATTCAAAGTAGTGCTAGTCGGCTACAACTGTAACGTACAGTTATAGCCTAAAAATAAAAAAGTAATGAAACTTCACTTTGCCCTAAGCCTAAACGATTTGCCAGGGAACAAATTATAGATCCATGAGACCAAAGATCGCCCGTTACAAGACAAATTATAGCTCGAGACACACCACAGAGACATCAGAGCCAGCGGCAGACGTCAGAAGGACTGGCCGAGGAAAGGTTGCTCTCGCCGGCGTTGAGGAGCGCTGAGCGCCGCTGATCCGCTGGAGCTCACAACTCCGAAAACGCCAGATAAAATGTTCAAATAGGCACTCTTTATATAAATAAACCACAGATTTGAGCTTTAAACAACTACATTATCGACTGAAAAAGTCTTAAAACTACGTTTTGTCACACATTAACAGTAGATTTTAACAAAAAAAGACATGTAAACACAGCCCATGTCAGCCATTTCTCAACGAGACGAGCCGGCTGGCAGAAGCCATGACGCGAATTCGCATCTGTTGTGCAGTGAATGTCACACGCGAATGAAGCGAATTTCACGCACGAAGGAAGCGAGTAAACTCAAAATGTTCAAGCGTCCACCTTCGCGCGAATAGCGTGATTTATTCGCGTCAATCGCGTCCGGTGTGAACGCCACATAAAAGATCCCTCGGATCCTGGGGAAAAAAAAAAAGTATTCTTTAATCGCTAGTTCACCAACAGCCGTTTAATGACCATTGCGATCAAATTCTACCAGTGTCAGAAGTTGAGGTGTGATGAACGCCAAATCAAAAGCCAATATGAGCGCAGAACCTGATGGCGCAATTTGTGCGACAACTACAAACCACTTTTTTCCCCATTTCTCTTTTCAAGACAAGCCATGATCAAAATGAACTCTAGAGATTGTTTTTGTTTGCTAGCCACCATCCCACATGTGAGGGCCGATCAAACCAAGAGTCTTGACTATCTTACAGTCTGACATTAAAGACAACTGAGATCCCGCAGTATGACATGGCTTAAAGCGGGGATCATGTTCATACAGTCTGTCAAGCAACAATCATAAAGCACTATTATAAATCATACAGTGTGCATCCAGCTTTAGAAATGTAGCCCCACCACTAAAAGGACGATTTTGACTTTAGAGTTCAAATTACACGTTTGTACAGAATGAATTACCTAATAAGCCTCACATTTAAACATCTGATGTGAACACAATTTTTATGTTTTAAGGGGCAAAATAAAATTATTTTCAACTGCTTTCCACAGATAAACTTAACTTGTTTGAACCTGAAGCACTCCTTTAAATCTTGTCTAGAAACACTAATGTTCACTGACATATGGATAATTGCTTCAATCCATAATTTTATCGATGAAAACACTATAATCAAAAAACACAATTACGATAATAACAGCTTCGATGATGAGGTTCCTGGGTTAACAATCCATTGTGCTGTAAAAATCACCATACTTGTTTTATTTATTTATTTATTTTTGCCTGTTAAACAAAGCCAAATTTTTGAAAAGCAGCCAGAGTGAGTTATGACTAAGTTTCCCTAACTTTGCATCCCATTATTCTCTCGTCCGCCTCTAAAATGCGGTTTTCTGTCTCCCGCGGTGACAGAAACACATTATTAACGGGAGCTCAATGTGGTACATCCATTATTGAAAAGCTCCCCGCTGAACGTGCTCCCCTCCTGAGGTGCTTTCACGTGTACTTCTTGCTTGGGTTCGTTCCCAGTTTAGTGAAGGGGAATCATTTAAACAATGACATGGAGACTTCCAGATCTGCCTGCAGGATGAGAACGTGAGCAATGTCACACTCTGCATGTGCACCACTGATATTTACTTCTGTCTTATATGGGGTGGTCAAACATCTCGACAGTATGGCTCTGTTCAGAATGGCACTACCATACCATATATTCTGTGTGCAGTTCTGTGCCAACAGATGCAGTGTAAGAGATCCTGTAGCCCAAAACGCACATGCTCAACTTGACTTTCTATTTGCAGAGCGATGAGCGATCACGAGCCAGTAATAGTCATTTCAACCCTAAACCACAGACACAAGTATAAATATTTAAGAGATTTGTGCAAATCCTAAACTATGGAATCCCATTTCCACCACAAAAAAATAAATTAAGACGTATAAATCGAAATTATGACTTAAAATATTGAAATAATGACATTAAATCAAAGTTATAGCATGTTAACAAATCATAATTGAGCCTTTTTAAGTCATAATTTTGATTTAGTATGCCATAATTTCAACTTTTTATAATTTGAATAATAATTTTGACTTTTCATCTCATAATTATGACTTAGTATGCCATAATTAGGATTTACTAGAGCATTACTTTTTTTCTTCCGTGGCAGAAATAGGCTTCCATACTAAACAGCTTGTGAGTGAAATGCAATTAAAGAGCATTTTCTGTGCAAAATTCTATACAATTTTACAATTATGTTGCCATGACAACTGAACACCATAACTCTACAGCCCTAAAACGCCTAGTCCCAGACTAAAATGCATGTTTGAGTGGTTTTAAAGCAACTTGCTTAAAATCTTAAAATATGTCAGTGCCATTGTTTTGTCTCGAGATGGGTTTTTTTCCTAGTCACGTTTATAAAAGCTACTTTAATACCATAATTGAAGCCTAATCCTGGCTTAATCTAAGCCCTGTCTGTGAAATTGATCCTACATGTTTTAGTAGAACATTAATTTAATAATGAGAGGTGAAAGTAAAGTATATGCACATTTATTTATATATATATAAAAAAATAAGATGGACATTTCCATGAAGCCTGTTTCCACGATAAGAAAAAAGGCCCATTCACTCCAAGGACGATAAAGATAACACTAAACATATAATTCTAAAAATCTTTCTAAATATAAAAGAAGAGTGTGGTCCACACCACAACTATAACAATAACGGCACAGAACAAACAATACTGTTGGAATCAATTCCAGAAATAATTTTTCTCCAGCTGATTAACGATCAAAACATTGACGGCCAATCAGAATCCATTCTGCTTTAATGAGCTTTAAACGCAGCAGATGACAAACAACAGCCGTCATTTCACCGTCTAGGTTAATCATAGACCCGTCTTTAGTAACCCACTTCTAGCCGAAATATCCCTTGAATTTGGTTACATGTCGTTTTTGCCAAAATAACTTGCGAGATGAATGATATTCCATCAAGTAAGCAAAGTCAACAAAGAAAGTTTCATTTCTTTGACATGTTCATGTTATAGATGACTTGTCTATTCTTGGGCCATGGTTAGACGTCTATTACATTTTCACTGACAGCCTGAATTTGGTCTTGTATTTAGGGATGCACCGATATGAACATTTTGGCCGATACCGATATCCGATAATTCTTTATATTTGAAAACCGATAACCGATATATTGGCCGATAAATCTAAATACAAATTTTAATAAACTCTGAGAGCCTGATTACAAAAACAAAAGGCTCACCATTAAAAGCCATGTCCCAAACACTTCAACATAAATCAAACCTCTACACTACAGTAGCCTATTTGAACCAGTGTAAGATTCCTTACCGTTTCAAATTAATTTTACACTCCTATGGCCAACTTACTTTATATATATATATAAAAAAAATGTTAACACTTTACAATAAGGTTGAATTTTTGTTAGTATTAGTTAACCAACAATGAATGAACAATACTTCAACAGGATTTATTCATCTTAGTTCATGTTAATCTCAACATATTCAGACCCAAAGTTGTGCTCTTCCCTCAACAAACGCGCTGAAACACAACGCTCTTTTACAGCCGTATTCTATTCTCATTATCATTTTATGTAGATTATATTAGACTTGCGCTGCATATGTTGCACGTAACTGTATTTTCCTTTTCGAAGTGATTCCAATCATATTTAGAGCAATTCAAACCCATCATGGTGGACAGCGCGTCTGTCTCAGCTGAAGGAAATAATACATTATCTATCGGCTTGAATATATCGGTCAAATTTTCTTATTGGACCGATAACATCAAAAATAATCATTTATCGGCTGGTAACGATATGTTGCCGATATATCGTGCATCCCTACTTGTATTATTAATGATTTTTCAAAAATGTTTGAAAATTTTCTCACCGTCACATCCCTAACGGGTAAAAAGGCTAATACATTTTGATTCTATTATTCTTTTTTCCACAAAGTCAAACGAACACAGCTTAACCCAAAATGCAAGCTCAGACATGCGCTTCATTCCATATAAGCTCATGCAGTTGTGCGCTCTAGACTGAGAATACTCAGGGAACGCTAAGAAGCAAATACATTTATTAAGTATAACGAGGTTGGGATCCTATTCAACTGTCCATCCTATCAAAAACTGCTAGGCTATAAAATAATTGTAAAAGTATTGTATTTCGCCAGATTTTATAGTGTAAACATATGCAAGCGCGGATGAGAACCGTTTCGAGGGGGATGCAAGGTGTGCGCGAAACAAAAACAAACAAAACATGAATATTCGAATCCCAAATTTGAAAATCAAAATACCAACCCATCTAACAAATATTTAAATATTCTGGCCCAACCCTAGTAAAAATTACCATAAATGGCGATATTTTTTCTATTTATAACTTGACTCTTCTGTTGTTACATCGTGTACTAAGACCGACAGAAAATGAAAAGTTATGATTTTTCTAGACCGATATGGCTAGGAACTATTCACTCATTCCTGTGTAATAATCAATATATGTTATTATATATAATATTACACAGCGCCTAACCATATCAGTCTAGAAAATCACAACCGTCAGTCTTAGTACACGATGTAACTACAGAAAAGTCAAGTTTTAAATAGGAAAAAATATCGTTGTTTTTGAGCGAGATGCTAACGGTCTAATCAGATTCAATGATCTATGCTAAGCTATGCTAAAAGTGCTACGGCCAGACCCGGAGATCGGCTGAATGGATTCGAAAACGGTAAAACTCAACCGTTTAACTCTAGGGGAGACAGAAAATGAGCCTATTTTCAAAAAAAAGTGGAGTGTTCCTTTAACTTACATTAACAAAGGTTAATAAATATTGAAAGAATATATTGCTCATTCTTAATTAATGCATTATCTAATGTTAACAAATGAGACCTTACTGTGAAGTGCTACCAATTCAGCCATTAACTCATTTATGATAATAGATTGCTTGTGTTTTTTCTCATTTGTATGCTGCATTGAAAAAGCATCTGCTAAATGATTGAACGATTTAAAACGTAATCAGTGAACAAAGAGTCATTACCATCAAAACCACATATTGTATAATACTTGAAATGTACAAATTACAGGTCATCGTGTGCACATTAAAAGCATGAGAGATCATCATGTTTACTGAGTTGACATCTGGAAATTCCCTTGGTCGTTCTCCAGTTATTGTGGGTGGGGGAAACAGCAGTGAGCAGGAATAGAACCATCCCATAATGCAAGAGCTCCATGAATTTCTCATGAGTTGGTTGGAAATGGCCTGGCCTGTAAATATTTAATCATAAGGCCATATGGATGGTCTCTTTGGATGAACTCACAAGAGCAACATAAGAGAATAAACCCATCCATAGTACCTGTATAACTGACCTTTCATGTCTACCCAACAAAATACACTGATAATCTTTATATATAAAACTAGGTTTGCTTCCCTCTTATTTACAGCAGTATACCATTCAAAAAGCTCTAAAGATTCATGGTCTTCGTTCACGAGAACATCCCAAAAGTTCGTACAAATTTGGGTAAAAGGGTGTTTGGTTAAACCTCTCCGTCTGATTAGTTACAAGATTGTGTTTTAAAGAGTTAAGGCCCGTTCATACCAAGGACGATAACTATAAAGATAACAATAAAGATATAGTTCTAATAATTGTTCTCAATATTAACACAGCTATAGCGATAACGATAAAGAGAAACTATATCGTTAGAATCACTTTCAGAACAATTTTTTTTCCCAGGTGATGAACGATAAAAACATTGACAGCCAATCAGAATCCATCCTGCTG
>CM042240.1:16835653-17033153 GCA_023566225.1 Romanogobio albipinnatus
TGAAAAGAAATCAAAACTAAAAGAAGAGTAGCGGAAAGAGAGGAGGGGTTTGTGATAGAGAGGGAGGGCTGGAGCATTTAAAACAAAGGCCTTTTTCTTCCTCCGAGTGTTTGCTGGTTAATAATCCAACCCTCCCATGCTGCGTTCCAGAAATTCAAAGCAGAGTTTCTGCTCATCTGCTCACTGAAGCTGGCACGGACCATTAATAAGAACAGAAGTGGACCACATGCAGCCCTACGGGTGAAAGAAACGCTCAGGGAAAAAACTAAGCCCCCTTAAGACTCTTCAAACATGATAATTCATCCATTCATCAGTAAATTATGGGAGGACAGAAACTCTCAGTGTGTCTGTAAAATAAACTCGATCGTAGTCTATAAAGCTTAACCTTCTAAACTTTCACTATCGCCGGATTTAGCAGATTAAGATCACAGCGTTCAAATACATAATTCAAGTGATTGATATTAATATCCAAGCAAAGTTGCTTTATCTGCTTATTTACTGATTCATATGGAAAATTATACTCTAGACTAGAGAATTAAATAAATACAAAAGGAAAATAAACATGTATATATCATGTTCTATCTATCTGTCCGTCCATCCATCTATCTATCTATCTATCTATCTATCCTTGTATCTATCTATCTATCCTTGTATCTATCCTTGTATCTATCTATCTATCTATCTATCTATCTATCTATCTATCTATCTATCTATCTATCTATCGTTCTATCTATCTATCTGTCTATCTATCTATCTATCTATCTATCTATCTATCTATCTATCTATCTATCTATCTATCTATCTATCTATCTATCTATCTATCTATCTATCTATCTATCTATCTATCGTTGTATCCATCCATCTATCTATCCCCATGTTTTATCTGTTGTACTTATGTTATTTTTGTACTTACAAATGTCTATGATTAATTCTTCATGATTTGTGTTCTATTTCTTTAAAGAAATTAAATTAAATAATGTGGCCAAAACGGCTGCCAGAGATTTAAAATCGGCCATCATCTTTTGTTTTTTCTAGTATGGTCCGGACTCTGTGATAAACAATACCAGCGGACCATATCCATTTAAGACCTTTATTTCCAACAATAGGATCCCACTGTGCCGCTAAACTACCGGAAAAGATTTAAGGGTCCACCATTTAGGACACACAAAACCTTTGAGGATTGAAATAGCATTGTTAAAGGCCCCCTGGGGTGATGATTAAACTCCAAACGAAAATGATCAGGGAGGAGCGAGGGTGGAGAAACAGAGAAGACTCATCAGTCCCACAATACCACCAATGCATTTAAACATGTTTCTCATTAAAGGGATAGTTCACCCAAAAATGAAAATGCTGTCACCAGCACCTTGTTGACTCTATGCCACGAAGAATTAAATCAGACAATATTATGAAGGTAAAAGGGGTCCAACTAGTGTACATCCTTTTTGACACTTTCATTTACACCAGCAGAGGGCGCAATGACGTCAGCAACACGCGCCCATTTGACGTCAGAGGTCACTGGGTTGTCATCAAACATGGCGGCCTCCATGCTAAGCAGGAGGACAGCCTTATTCTTTGGAGTTAGTAAATTAAACCCCTGCATACCGGCTGTAGTCCAGCAGATCGCGAACTATAACCCTAGACCCCTCCGGCTGAATATAAAGAACCCTTATATACCAGACAAAGAGAGCGAGAAGACGCCCGACTGGCAGAAGACTGAGAAGTATGAGCGCAGACTGTTCGGCCGTTATGGACGCGCGTCTGGGGTTGACCCGGCCAAACTCTGGCCCTCTCACGCCCGGCTGGAGGAGCTGATGGCCGAGGAGAGGGAGTGGCACCCTCCGATCGAGGTGATGCTGGAAAACATCGCGACCAGAGAGAAGGAGAAGGCGCAGAAGCGCACGGAGAGGTGAAATTAACCCGACTAGTCTCTATCGGATGTTTGCAGTCAACAACCAACTCCACATATTCATTGATAAAAGGTTCAGGCCAAAATGAAAATTGTGATTTACTCACCTTTACCTTGTTACAGCCATGACCCGAGCTTCGGTTTTCCCATGAGGCGAAAGTGGTTAGGGACTGGGGCTTTCAAACTCCATAAACTTAAAAGTCATCATCATATTATTTATAGTTGTGTGGCGGTTGAAAAACCAGCTTATGCTGGTAAAATAAAATCCTCATGATGTCAGAAGTCTTCTGAACCCGTTTGGGAATGAGCTTTATGTGGCTTACAGGCCGAAATTTAAACCGTTAGTCAGTTAAAATATTTAAACGTTCAAATTTGACGGTTAGGACCCCTCACGAGAACCCGTCAAACGTGATTGGTTCCCGCGTGTGTCGTGTCCGATCCCCAATAAATCTAGGTATATTACAATAACATGTTATTGTTTTGTATTTGTTTTGGTTTTACTGTTTAAGATGGAAACATTATTATACTTTGTGTTATTCTTCAAGACGCAATTTGCTGTCATGCGTCAGTTTTTCTTAAAGGAGCAGTTCACTCGAAATTGAAAATCATTGAATGTGCGAGGCATAACTAGCCTGGATGCCAGACAGGGTTGCAAGGTTTTCACAACAAAACCCGCCCAATTGCTACTCAAAACTAGCCCAAAACAAGCCCAATCTCGTTTCAGGGGGGAATCGCCAGTAAAAATCGCATTTGAGGGGGTTAAATATGTGTTTTTTTGGCATGGTTGCCTACTAAAATTCGCATTCCCGGGGCTAAATATCATATAATTGGGGTCGCTTCAACCCGCGGACATGAAAAACAACCCGCGGCAACTGTGTTGAAGTAGCCCAATTCCGCGGGAAAACCGCGGACTTAGCAACACTGATGCCAGACGAACTTAGCCCCGCCCACAATTTTTTTTGCACGGGCAGTTCAGTCTGGACTTGATCCATAGAGGAGTAATTATGCCCGAAACAGAAACTTTTCGGACCAATGAAATTGTCAGGGTGGGCTTTAGACGACGATGGACAGATGATAAACAGTAACGTAATCATCCACGTCATCAAAGGCGCTTGGGTTGAATTTGTTCTAATCCTAAACGGAGAACTTGTTCGTATATGCATTCACCTTTACTATTTCTCTCAGAAATGATGATCGTGTTGGTAAGTACTCTGTGTATCCTTAAATTCTTTTTTTACAACACCGGCAAAGATCGTTTACACTCATCATCTTCTTCTAACGTAACTTATTCTAGCTTGCGTGCGGACAGGGTTGCCAAGTTTTTACAGCAAAACTCGCCCAATTGCTACTCAAAACTAGTCAAAAACAAGCCCAATAGCTTTCCGGGTGGGGGGGTTCTCCGGGAAAAATGGCATTTGGGGGGTAAAATGTGTTATTTTGGCTGGACTGCTGCTAAATTTCGCATTCCTGGGTCTGTATATCACATAATTGGGGTCGCTTCAACCCGCAGACTTGGCAACACAGTGCAGGTGAGTTCTGTTGACATTTGACAATTAACGTTATGCGTTGCTCTGATTGGTTGTAGGTCTATCCAATTGAGGTCTTTCCTGGTTCGGTTGAAACACGCCCCATAATCACAGCCCAACGGAGCAGTATCAGACTCATATTCTGACTAGAATTGAGTATGACGACGTCAGGCTAAGGCATAACGTTAGCTGTGTCCAAAATCGCTCACTTGTTTACTGTTCTCTAATCCCTATATATGGCATTTGAGTGCACTATATAAGCAATAAATGAACAAAATGAACCGCGTCAGAGAACTGTCGCAGAAACTTTGTCACATACATTTATCCTACATGTACTGTAGCTCACTTTAGACATATATAACATCCATAGCGATAATTATAGGTGCCAACTTTAGTTTAATTGATGGTATATTAATGCAGTAAATATAGATTTTGTTTTCCATGGTTAACCTATTGTGTTCATAATCATTCAACTAACCTTAAATCATTAAAAAAAACTCACATAAGAATAAATAAAATAAGCGTACATTGTTTTATGTATTGTATACATTTTTAGTAGCTTGAACTCTCCTGTCCAAGCACCAGGGGCGTAGTTTATGGGGGGTTGGGTGGTATTCAAATCCAAGATCTTGTACTGACAGTGCAAGAGTCCAGCACGCTGTAAAGTCTCCTCCGGCACATCCCAAAGACTTTCAATGAATTTAACTGTGATATTCATGTGTGAAAATTATTCTTCATGCCTGATGAATCTTAACATTGTCATCCTGGAATATGGCCATGATGTGTCCTCCTACATGGTTGTTTAAGAAATGAAATGCAACACACTCTATCAAAGGTTAGGGTTAGAAGAACTGTTGCCAAACATATAACATGCTAGAAGCATTATAATGATCCAATCATAGACTCTTAAATGGGCACTTCAGCGCTGGGAAGATAATTGTATATTTAAACTGTGTCATTTATGTAGTGGAAATGTGAAATTATTTTTTAATTTGGTGCCTTCTAGACTGAGAAGACAGAAAATGTATTTGTCTCATGTGGATGAAAGACAACAACTCCCAGAATGCACTTGCTTCGCTGCCCAACAAGGCCACTCCCAAAGCCACAGCTACTAGTTATCACTTGGCCATTATGGCACCGCCCCCACCGTTGTTTTGATTTTCATACTAATACAATCATTATGTTCAGTTAGAGAATAAACACTACAAATAAAAACTGAACGTGTCTTTTGAATAAAGTGTGAGTGAGCCGAACGAAAGTCACGGATTAAAGGCAGCAGGAGTCAGATTTAATTCATCACGAGATCGAAGAGCTGAGCTGCGGTAAGCGCGGCTGTCATTCACGACGCGTGTCCAGTCTGGTGTGTTTTCAGCTCATGCATCTGGAAGCTTAACTTTCATAGGAATTCATTGAAAAGTTGAAGCACTCACTTTGCTCTGCACCGCTCCGTTATGAATGCCAGAGGCCGAGCGCATTTACATTCTGTGAGTGAGATCCCTCCCCTGTGGGCGGGTTAAAACATGCGGAACAGCTCCTGTAGTCTCTAGCCTCTGGCCAAAAAATCCTCCGATGACACAAAATGACGATATCATCTGAGGATTTTTTCCAGAAATAAAATGCATAATTCTCTCATCTCAGGGGGATATGAGGGGGGGAAGTACCATAATTTGAATATACCGGGTTTCTACTGATATAAAGCTTAATGCTAAATCGCTGAAGTTACCCTTTAAGCATTTTTTACATTTAGAATAATTTGCAATGCTTCATGGGATTGTATTTCTTTGTACGGTTACGTACAACGGTCACATCACCTGATCATGCCATTTGGTTTTTACACAGCTTTAATGCGCTTTTCACTGTTTCCACACAGAGAGAAGACAATTGCTGCGAACATGGCCAAAATGCCCAAGATGGTCGCAGACTGGAAAAAGCAGAAAAAAGAGGTAAAACAGAAGCAAAGAGAGGAGAAAATAAAGCGGGACAAACTGCTTGCCGAGGCAAGAGAACGCTTTGGGTATGCACTGGACCCCCGCAGCATCAAATTCAAAGAGATGGTTGCTGAAATAGAGAAGGAGGAGAAGAAGAAGAAGAAACTTCTGAAACGCAGGAAGAGAGAGGAAGAGCAGGGCTTGCCCACAGCGACAGCTGAATCCAGCCAATAACAAGGACTTTTATACAGCGCTACTGGACTATATTGTAAAATTGGTTTCTTTGTACATGTCATCGTGGTTATAGTTGAATGAAAATCAGTCACTGAACTTCAGAATAAACTGACATCAAAAAATATTCAGAGAGCATCATTATGACTTTGTTGAATTTTAAGTAAAAAAAACAAACAGTTTAGCTAATGCATGAAAAAGCAGATGGAAAACTGATTTATTCATACAGTAACCCATTGCATTTATTGCTAAATGATTGCATTGATTGTACGACTTAATTTACTATAAAAATTATGCATAAATTATACATTTCTAAAAATATTTTAATAGCAATAATAAATATTAACTACTAATAAAATATATTGCATAACAAAAAATAACCACAGTATTTGACAACTGATTATTTACGATGCATGTTGGGGAACTATTTGATTACTATTAAAGTAAGGAATATAATATTCAATCCAACACTCAGCCTTACAATAATCAGCATGTTTAATCATCAGAACTTAGTGTAAAATATATATTTTTTTAAACACCGTCAGTTTTCCCTTATTAAACCAGTACAGGACTTGACAAAAATACAGAATTTGATTTCTAATGCTCCCTAAAATGTACATTTTCACACAAAAGGAGCTTAAACCCTGGTTTACATTCGAAATGCCCAATCACTGTGTATTTAGGAACTATTTACTATCTAAAACAAACATCAATTTGGCAAAATAAGCTCCTGGGGGAGAATGTACAAATGAAGATTTTAGTGTCTCCTATAATAACACTAGGCAGTGCCACTGCGAAAAACCACACTGTCTCTTTCATTCTCCCCATAAAGTGACCTGGTCATCAGTGAAGAGACGCCATTGATTTAGGATCATCTTTCCTCACAAAGGTGTTATTTCATCTTGGTCACTGGTGTCAGCCTTAAGTTTGATCAGGGCTGCATGGACCCTGAACTGCGTACGAGACTCCATCGAGTACTCTTTGTAGTTATTCCTGACAGGAGAGACAATAATAATTCAGACCGGAGCAAAGAAATGACAACAACAAACCAGTAAAAACAATCCTTCTGTGTGTGAACTGTATGGATTTTGTCCTAGCCTGAACTCACTTGGCTTTCTGCAGTAGTTTGATGGCTTGCTCCTTCCTCCCTGTGTCTATGTACAAGAGACTCGTCTCCAGCAGAGCGTTGGGAACCAGGTAATGATCAAACTTCAGCTTTTTTTCACTGTTAAAGACACAAAAAAACCATCTCAAACTCCATCCTGAGATAGAACAAACCTTTCTGAAGGGAAAATCCATTAAGACAGGAGCACTGGCCTGCTGTAAACCTGTCTGAAACAGTCCTCTGCGGCCTGCATCTGGCCTTGGTTCTTCAGACACAGGCCTTTCAGAAGCAGGATTAAGCATGTGTCGTCCACACGGTACTCATTCTCTACACATACAGAAAGAACAAGTGTAAAACAATATATAGGATACAGCATATTACTGTAAATCTAGTATGCAGTTGATTGGCACCATTGACTTCCATAGTATTTTTTTCCATACTATGAAAATCAATAGGGACCATCAACCGTTTGATTACCAACATTCTTTAAAATATCCCCTTTTGTGTTCAACAGCAGAAAGAAACTCGTATAGTTTTTTGGGTGAATATCCCTTTAAGGCCTGCCATTGTCAAAAGCAATATTCAAAAGGAAAAGATTTTTCCTCTGGTACTTCTGCAGTAATTATGACAAGTGTAAAATAAGAATTACACAGTACACCATGATTTTTTTTTTTTAGCAGTTACTGGCATTTTAATTAAGAAAAAATATGATTTTTTTTTTAAATGCATATATATATTGCATAATATAATTTTATTTGTAGTGCGCCTTTCTCAAACTCAAAGCGCTATACATAAGGTACAGTATATAATTAAATATAAGGTACAGTATATGTACAAAAGGTGTATCATGATTGTATATCATTTATAGCAGTTACTGGCATTTTATATATATATATATATAAATAATACAGTGCTGTCAAATCAATATATCGCATCCAAAATAAAAGTTTGTGTTTACATAATATATGCGTGTACTGTCTATAATTATTATG
The DNA here is from genome assembly GCA_023566225.1 of Romanogobio albipinnatus. Lineage (NCBI taxonomy): Eukaryota > Metazoa > Chordata > Actinopteri > Cypriniformes > Gobionidae > Romanogobio > Romanogobio albipinnatus. The sequence continues at coordinate 16,843,342 of CM042240.1, forward strand.
TATATATGTATAATTATTATGTAAATACACTCATTCATGTATATATTTAAGAAAAATGTGTTATATTTAAATATAAAATATTTGTATATAATATAAATTATATATAAATATAATTAAATAAATAAATAAAACACACCTTATTACACCATACACAATATAACAACATAAAAGTCAAAGTCATCTTGTGCTTCTTTTGTAATTTTGCTTTTGGATGTTTTAAAATGAATAAATAAGTTTATAAATTAATTTAAGAACAAATCGATTATAAAATATCTAAACATGAGGACAAATAGGTTATAAAATCAACAATTTAAAAAACGAATTAATTGACCATGCAATATTTAGCAATTGATTATCTAAAAATGATGATGGTACATTTGTTTTTAAATATATGATTTCAAATGGATTTATTATTTCATTATTTCAAATGGATTCATATTAATTACTTAATATGAAACATGAGGCATGATACATATTCACTAAGAGAGTGAGTGATACTTCTCAGATTTGCCTAAAATGTAATATCTCATTGAATCCACACAGAGGAATGTGTGTAGCATTACCTGGAGCCGCCTGTAGGGTGCGCTCAGCCTCTAACAGCGTGTCCATCATGCCCTCTGTGAGCTCAGGTCGTTTGCTGATCATGGAAAAGCCATTCCACATGTACATCATCTCCTGAAATATGCAGCACATTAGTCAAATATAAATATTGTCTTGGGAAAAAATAAAGTGAACTGAATGTGGTGTTTGTTATTCTTACCAGCACAGGAACAGGAAGTCTGATTGGATTGCTGGCTTTGTACCGTCTTGCTTTACGAATGGCAAACTTCTCTGTGGGTGGAGATTTACCGGCTATCTTCTGTTTGAATGTTGGTACCTGTCTGAGCGATTGGAAGTGAACAGCAATTAAACGAAGACTAATGTCTGTTTTGATGCATGTCATACTGTACCACATTAACACACACCCAATAAACCCACATCCAGAAAGACTTCATTTTTTTCATGAAAGCCTCGTCTGCTCCTGTGTCAGCAAGGCAATGCGAGTGTATTTACCTAAAGAGATCCACCTCATTATCCCCGAACGGCCGGGACTCTGAGACTGGAAGCATGCTGAGATAAGCCGCCTTCATGTACACGTACATGGCCTGAGAGAGAAAGCGAGAGACAACCATAATAATCCTTCTGTACACTGGAAACACACTGTACGTAATCACAACCAGCAAGAGAACCAACCAGTCCAAACAAAAACCTGGCAAAGACATCGGCCCACAAAGCCAATTTACACAGCTTACACATGGCAGTTTGTCTAATCGCTGCGATATAACAAATGTAGCATAACTTCAATATTTAAAACAACAAAAATAATACGGTGTCTTTACACCTGTATGGTTTTACTTCATGTTTCTGAAGAGGAAGTCTGTCTACATTTAGACCAGAATTGTTGGCTAATGCTACTGTTAGCTAACCAACTGCTGAGAACATTTCGACAATCATTAAGAAATAGGTCATTTTGCCCTTTGTTTAAAAGTGTGTGACCCTGTCCCACAAAACCAGTCATAAGTCTCACGGGTATATTTGTGGATAAAGCAACAATACATTGTATGAGTCAAAATGATCGATTTTTCTTTTATGCCAAAAATCATTACGATATTAAGTAAAGACCATGTTCCATGAAGATATTTTGTACAATTCCAACCGTAAATATATCAAAAATGTATTATTAGTAGTAATATGCATTGCTAAGGACTCCATTTTGGACAACTTTTAAGATGATTTTCTCAATATTTAGATTTTTTTGCACACTCAGATTCCAGATTTTCAAATAGTTGTATCTCGACCAAATATTGTCCTATCCTAACAAACCATACATCAATGGAAAGCTCATTTATTCAGCTTATTCAGATGTTTAAATCTCAATTTTAAAGAATTGAACCGTATGACTGGTTTTGTGGTCCAGTGTCACATATACAGGGTGAGACACAATTTAAGCACGCTTTTCCACCACCACCAATAAAATCCCACATTTGATTTACATTCTGGGTGGAGGCCATTTCAAACGTGTGACACAGAAATGTCTTGGCATTTATACAGATCACACCTATACAACCATGACATACACTAAACTAAACTGCCTTTTGAATAATTAAGGGTGTTGTTTTGTTAATCATATCACCAAAAATATAATGTAAATAAACTTCTCGATTTACACTAAAACATTATATTTCAGGTGATTAAATAATTCCCACTAGGCCTTAAAGGAACACTCCACTTTTTTTGAAAATAGGCTCAATTTCCGTCTCCCCTAGAGTGAAACAGTTGAGTTCTACCGCTTTCGAATCCATTCAGCCGATCTCCGGGTCTGGCGGTAGCACTTTTAGCATAGCTTAGCATAGATCATTGAATCTGATTAGACCGTTAGCATCTCCTCAAAATATTACCAAAGAGTTTCAATATTTTTCCTATTTAAAACTTGACTCTTCTGTAGGTTACATCGTGTACTAAGACAGACAGAAAATGAAAAGGGATTTTCTAGACCGATATGGCTAGGAACTATTCTCTCATTCCTGCGTAATAATCAAGGAACTTTGTGCCGTACCATGAGTGCAGCGGCGCAATGATATTACACAGCACCTGAAAATAGACACGTGACAACCTGCAAGCACAGAGAGCGTGCTGGGGACTATTTTCAGGCACTGCGTGATATCATTACGCCATCGGTCTTAGTACGCGATGTAACTACAGAAGAGTCAAGTTTTAAATAGGAAAAATATCTAAACTCTTTGGTCATTTTTGAGCGAGATGCTAATGATCTAATCAGATTCAATGATCTATGCTAAGCTATGCTAAAAGTGCTACCGCCAGACCCGGAGATCGGCTGAATGGATTCGAAAGCGGTAAAACTCAACTGTTTAACTTCTAGGGGAGTTGGAAAATGAGCCTATTTTTAAAAAAAGTGGAGTGTTCCTTTATTCATGAAACACAACCAGAACAAACTATGTGAAAGTTTTGAAATAAATGTGATCATTTGCATACAAATTAGCGATTTAATCTGTTTTGCACGCATTTCATTAGCACAATGAATATCTGTTCACTTTAGTAATTTGATAATTAGAATTGCACGCTTAATTGTAATAATGGCTTTGTGCGATTATCAAATCTCAAAGGCAGCAATTTAGTTAAATAAATGCATCTTCTATAATGCATCTTCCTGTCACTCACATGAGGTCTACTAATAGCAAAGCACAACCATCCAATCAATTCCACATGGACAAAATCAAGTCCTGCCCTGCGGTTTTCCATTAAAATAAAAGTTTGAAATTGTAACATTTTAAAATAAAAGATATTAAGACAGCCATAAAAATGTGTATTTTAATTTTACAGTTGTAATGTGAAATAAAATTATAATTTTTCGTACATTTTCTTACAATTTCTTTATTTAATATTCTTATTTAGTACTTGTTATATAGAAGTAGTAAAACTTTTTATAAAATAATTATAGCCATATTGATATATAATCTGGAGAAGATTATATATCAATATATAATTGATATATAATTTTATTTAAAATGCAGACTAGAGCTTTTCTTAGCAGTAGGGTCACCTTAGACCAGCGGCTCTCCTGGCTGAGCAGGTCTGCGTAGAAGTACGCCATCTTCCAGTGCCTCTTAAAAGTGAAACACCACATCAACTCCCAGTAGCACATGTGATGAAACTGTTTCCAGGCCTGCTGGGCCTTACAGCCGTCCTCAAACAGTGCCACCGCCTGGATATGCAGGGGTACAATAATGTTAATTAGTGAACATTACAACCCATTTAATCATTAGTTTACAAGACATTAGTTTAGCAGGATCACTTTCCACCTCTCTCCGAACCTTGTTATTTTTTTAAGCCATATTTCAATTGTATTCCAACCGGTCTGAAGTAGCGGTGGGAATCACAGGGTACGTCACATGATCCTCACACTGCTGTCCGCCCTCCTGTTAAATACCTCTTTTTCTTAGGCTAGTATGTTTCCCTCATTCATGTGAAGAGCGCCACCTCGAGGAGCCATGAAGTAGCGACGCTGGCAGCACGGATATCTATTTAGAGCGCCCTATTTTATTAATTAAAATATCAAAATTTGGCGCCAGCATATTGATTCTCGTATCGCACAGAGCAGGACAACGATATATTGCCATATCAATATTTTGTCCCACCCCTACTTTTAAGTCTTTAAAAAGGCCATATTATGGCTTCGTCAAAGTCTTGGTTTTGATTTTGTGGTCTAGTAGATTAGGCTTATATCTTTGAATATTCGAAAAAAACATTATTTTCCACATATTTGACTATTGCAGCTCCTCTCTTCTCAGTCTGTCAGTAACGCTCTGTTAAGTTCCTGTCTCTATTAAAGCCCTTCTGAAAAGCACAATGTGCTCTGATTGGTCGGCTGGATTAGTGTGTTGTGATTGGTCAACCGCTTCCATTGTGTTTGTTTTAACACACTACTAACTCAACTCAACCAGGCCCGCCAATTTAAATTGTACATGCCTTAGGTGGGAATTATTTACATGAGGGATATTGTTACGTGTTCATTCCCGGAAGGAAACTCAAGACTACAATGGAGGCGTTTCAGGAAGTTCAGAAACAGTGTGCACTGGTATATAGAATAACTCTCTCAGGAGTGACTTTGCAGACCTTTTGCATGCTCAAACAGCAACATTACACACTAAAGAAAGTTGAAAATGTAAAAAAAGCACAATAGGTCCTCTTTAAAATCATCAAAATAGAGAATAAAATGCTATGTGGTCAGATTCGACATGAAACTACAAATATTTCAGTATTCATTATTTATGAATTCTGGTAAACGATCTCCTCGCGTTTCTTACCTCATCAATGTTGCCCTTTATTTCTTCTGCCCGACCTGCAAAGAAAAGGAAAATCGCTCCCTGGAGAGATAATCAGAAAATTAGCTTCAAAAACACCCAATAAAAAGCCCCCATGTTATGGCTTGACCAGCCAGGTTTCTTTCCTATTGAGGTTTCTATAGCAAGTTGGATGCAGGTGTTAATGGGCGGGGGAAGGACATTCGCCTGAATAAAATGAGTCGTCAATCATTTTAGGGTGTTTTTCTAGAAGAGAAAGACTGCAAATTTTCAAATGTTCATATCTGTCAAATGTGAATTTGTCAGCTAGCATGCGAGTGAACTCACAGAGTGTGGACAATGCCACAAATTTTGTATTTAATTTTAGAGGGTCTTTAAAGTAAACCTATTAGAAATAAACCAAATGATCTTCATGAGCATGTGAACATGTGGTAGAGAGAAAGACAGAAGCAGAAACATACCCGTGGGTATCGCAGGAGAAATGGCTTCAGTAGTCTCTCCGCCTCCTCCACCTCCCCCTCTCCAGTTCCTACACAAAACATCACTTTATTAATAACAATAAAAAATATCAGAGAATTCAATCTTTTCAATATATACAATATAGTTCAAATGTTTGGGGTCACTGAGATTTTTTTTGTTTTTTTAAAGACGTCTCTCACCAATTTGATTTGATTTCACGTCACATGATCCTTCAGAAATCATTCTAATATGCTGATTTGCTGCTCAAGAAACATTTCTGAATTTCTTTAATTAATCTTTGGTAAGGTAGTGATATATATATATATGCATATTAAAAAAAGTCATATAAAACCCATTTTCATTTATATTATTTTGCATTTATAAAAGTCAAATGTATAAAAAAAATGTAATGTATAAATGTATTTTATAAATGATTTATAAACTATATACATACATAAACACACACACACTGTATTTTGTTTCACATTTGGCTCCTAAACTCTGGAATAGTCTTCCTGATATTGTCCGAGGTTCAGACTCGCTGTCCCAGTTTAAAACTAGATTAAAGACGCATCTCTTTAGCCAAGCATTCACATTATAATTACCTTTTATACTACAGTTAAATCGGAACAAAAGCATTAATATAATATTCTGAACAGCAGCTACGCTAATTATTTCCCATCTGCTTTTCTGTTGTTATCTCGGGACACTAGTCCCGAGGTAAATAGTTCGTCAGCTCCAGTTTGTATCCAGCCTCTCATGGAGACTTCGGATGCCCCAACACCTGTGATGAGACGACTCCACGCCTGTGAAGAGACGACTCAACGCCAGCGTTGTTATGGCCTAAATTAATACACGACTGATTAACTTTTTCGAACATTATTCTTTAACATTGTCTTTCTAACATTTTTACTGTTCATCTATGAAATGCACTTTCTGTAAAGCTGCTTTGAAACAATGTGTATTGTGAAAAGCGCTATACAAATAAATTTGAATTGAAAAAATTTGAATTGAACTGTATAATTATTTCAATTTTATTCTATCTGTATGTCTGTTTGTCTCTGTCTGTGTGTCTGTCTGTCTGTCTATCTATCTATCTGTCTATCTATATACAGTGAGGAAAATAAGTATTTGAACACCCTGCTATTTTGCAAGTTCTCCCACTTAGAAATCATGGAGGGGTCTGAAATTGTCATCGTAGGTGCATGTCCACTGGGAGAGACAATCAAAAAAAAAAAATCCAGAAATCTCAATGTATGACTTTTAACTATTTATTTGTATGATACAGCTGCAAATAAGTATTTGAACACCTGAGAAAATCAATGTTAATATTTGGTACAGTAGCCTTTGTTTGCAATTACAGAGGTCAAACGTTTCCTGTAGTTTTTCACCAGGTTTGCACACACTGCAGGAGGGATTTTGGCCCACTCCTCCACACAGATCTTCTCTAGATCAGTCAGGTTTCTGGCCTGTCGCTGAGAAACACGGAGTTTGAGCTCCCTCCAAAGATTCTCTATTGGGTTTAGGTCTGGAGACTGGCTAGGCCACGCCAGAACCTTGATATGCTTCTTACAGAGCCACTCCTTGGTTATCCTGGCTGTGTGCTTCGGGTCATTGTCATGTTGGAAGACCCAGCTTCGACCCATCTTCAATGCTCTAACTGAGGGAAGGAGGTTGTTCCCCAAAACCTTGCAATACATGGCCCCGGTCATCCTCTCCTTAATACAGTGCAGTCGCCCTGTCCCATGTGCAGAAAAACACCCCCAAAGCATGATGCTACCACCCCCATGCTTCACAGTAGGGATGGTGTTCTTAGGATGGTACTCATCATTCTTCTTCCTCCAAACACGTTTAGTGGAATTATGACCAAAAATATTTTCTATTTTGGTCTCATCTGACCACATGACTTTCTCCCATGACTCCTCTGGATCATCTAAATGGTCATTGGCAAACTTAAGACAGGCCTTGACATGTGCTGGTTTAGCACATGTGCATGATTTCAAACCATGACGTCTTAGTGTATTACCAACAGTAACCTTGGAAACGGTGGTCCCAGCTCTTTTCAGGTCATTGACCAGCTCCTCCCGTGTAGTTCTCAGATTTCTCACCTTTCTTAGGATCATTGAGATCCCACGAGGTGAGATCTTGCATGGAGCCCCAGTCCGAGGGAGATTGACAGTCATGTTAAGCTTCTTCCATTTTCTAATGATTGCTCCAACAGTGGACCTTTTTTTCACCAAGCTGCTTGGCAATTTCCCCGTAGCCCTTTCCAGCCTTGTGGAGGTGTCAATTTTGTCTCTAGTGTCTTTGGACCGCTCTTTGGTCTTGGCAATGTTAGTAGTTGGATTCTTACTGATTGTATGGGGTGGACAGGTGTCTTTATGCAGCTAACGACCTCAAACAGGTGCATCTAATTTAGGATAATAAATGGAGTGGAGGTGGACATTTTAAAGGCAGACTAACAGGTCTTTGAGGGTCAGAATTCTAGCTGATAGACAGGTGTTTAAATACTTATTTGCAGCTGTATCATACAAATAAATAGTTAAAAAATCATATATTGTGATTTTTGAATTTTTTTTTTTAGATTATGTCTCTCACAGTGGACATGCACCTACGATGACAATTTCAGATCCCTCCATGATTTCCAAGTGGGAGAACTTGCAAAATAGCAGGGTGTTCAAATACTTATTTTCCTCACTGTATCTGTCTGTCTGTGTATCTGTCTATCTATCTGTCTGTATCTGTCTGTCTGTCTGTGTCTAATTACTATCCCAAATAGTAATTATAAGCTATCCCTTAAAGTTTCACAATTATATAAAGAAACATTAATGCTATCAGATGTCTGATTTATGTGGTTATAAAGTGCATAATTTAATCACAAATACATGCTACCTAAAATAAAGGAGAGGAAGGTGTAGAAACAGAGCAGAAGGAGAGCGCACAGCATAGAGCGCAGGGTGTGAGAGGTGGCTCCGGCATACAGCTGAGAGATGCCAAATTCCTACACACACACACAGAAACACACACAAAAGACCATTAAGAAAAGAATAAACACATGAAGATTCACACTTGCATGTCTCTGCAAAACTGAGAATATAAGAATGTAATTTTTCCTTAAATCAAATTCGAGACATATGAAATCAAATTTCAAAACCTTATCTCCAGAAAAGCCTGCAAACTCTAGCAGCTTGAGTATCCGGGCAGGAAACAGTGAAAGAGTCTGTGTGAGAGTGAAGAATAGCAACACAATTGACAGCCTGGAGTTTATTCATAGGAGCAGAGACGCAATATCAAAGACAAACATACCAAGTTGAAAGCCCCGATCCCAAAAGAGACTCCGCCCTCTAAGTGCTTGTGGTTTGGTCCTTTGAAAGATGTATCTGACTGGACGAAGGCGTGCAGCTCCCTGCAAGAAAATCCTGCTGTCATACAAAGCTGACAGAGTCGCTGAATACTTCAATTCAAGGGCATGCTGTTGGTGCATGTATGGGAATCCAAGATGGGTTGTTTCTATTGGGTTAAATGGATAGTTATGCCAAAAAAGTATATTGCGTCATCATTTACTCACCCTCAAGTTGTTCCAAACCTGCATGAATGTCTGTCTTCTGCTGGACACAAAGATATTTTGAAGAATATGGGTAATCAAACAGTTGTTGGGCTACCCATATTCTTCACTATATCTTCCTTTGTGCTCAACAGAAGAAAGAAATTCATGCAGGTTTGGAACAACATGAGGGTGAGTAAATGATGACAATTTTCATTTTTGGCTGAACTATCCCTATGAAAGGAGCAGGTGCCTTAATGGCACCCATTTTTCTAATTTACGCACAATGAAAAGACAATCTTTCACTTACTTGCTAAAGACTTACTTGTATATGAGGTAACTGTTCCGTACTTTGATTCCTCCTTTAATAAAACTCACCATATTCTCATCCTATTAACAGAGAGGGAATGAGAAATCAGGTGCAAATTTGAGCTTTGCACTCTTAGCTTCAATGGGGTGCTTGAACCTTTTTGTATTTCTGTATGACAAAACCCGGAAATGAGTTAGCATTTTGGCAAATCTGGCTCCATCGTCCCAAAGTTAAGTTTTTTTTGGTTAAAAGCCTGAAATAAGGTCTGTGGTGAACACAAGCTCAAGATATTTTTCAAGTTTCAAAGCTTTTACGTGTCTTGAAGACAACAAGTGGCTAAACGTGACTGCCGAGGTTGTCGGGACATTAAAAGGTACGTTTACAAGCCATTTAATTCCTAACATTTAATTAAGATTAAAAAATGAATTCAATTAAAACTAGATCCATAAAATGATGGGAACCCCTAAACGGTTCTATATATGAAGAGCCTGAAAGAACCCTTTAAGGATCTATATAGAAACTTTTCTTCAAAAAAGCAACAGTAGGATGGAGTGAAAAGTGGTCTTAACCAGGGGTTAAAAGACATTGAGCATGTTTACATGCACAATATGCTGATAACTATCAAAAATCAGTTTATTGAAGTAACCTGATTTACCGGTTTACATGCAAATCAATAACCTGGCAATGCAGGTAAACCACGTTTACAAGACTGTATAAAAAACAGGTTATTCCCCGGTGGTGACGTCCAAACGCAAGCATCCCTGCATTTCACTCAGAGTATTCTATGTATTATGTTGTGATGTTAAATAAAGCATTAAAATCCTAGAGTGTTTCAGACTCATTCTCACATATTTGAAGTTTCTACAACTGAACCACTTGTCCTTTGGCTGCACGAGATGAGAACACATTTTTTATATTTCTTGGGTCAAGAAAAAGTCAGAGTTTGCATTATATTTCTCCTCCCCTGCGGAAAAACACTTGCTATGGCTAGATGCGCGTAAATCTGCTGTATCTACCTTATTTTTCAGCCATTTATAATTTTAATGAGTCTGGCTTCTGGTGTCATGGTGCCAGTTATTTTATGATGTTATGCTGCTTGATTTTTCAAACTGGTATTTCTTACCATATTATTTTAATGCATTATCCTAATTATAAACACATGGTTTGTAGCAAACAGTTTTACAGATTACTGCACTTTGATATATTCTTCTCATTATTTCCCTACAGCTGCTAATATAAACCTGAAGTCTCGCACTGTCACAGAAAACACCTTCAACTTTGCGTTGAAAAATAAGGTAGATAAGGATGCAGGTTAAGGTGTTTACACGCTGGGCGAAATCAAGGTAATGGGCAAAAAAATCTAGCTCTGTCGATCGGTTTATTCTTAAGCCGCTTATGACTGTACACCATTAAAGGAAAGCAGTTTAACGCGTTTACATGACCACACTCGTTGACGGTTTACTAAGCATAATTGGTTTAAGAATGAATGTACTCATTAAGATATAGGCATATCAGACCTTTAAGATACCAAAATGCACACATAGTTTAAACGAAACATTTGAGATTGCCTGTGAGTGATTGTGTTAAGCCCTGTTTAAACCTGGTATTAAGATTTGGTTGTTTTGGTTGATCGGATCACAAGTGGACGACGTTAAATACAGGCGTAAACAGGGTCTAAAACGTTTTTAGTTTGTCCACTTTCGAGCACTTCCAGAGGCAGTCGAAAATTAGACCGGATTGCTTTCATAGTGTAGACGCTCATGTGTTCAAACAGCCACAAAAGACGCCTACTCTCCGGCTACTGACCTAATGAGTAAACATTATGGGAAGTGCACTAGCCAGACGGGATTTACACTTTGTCGGATGGAGACCCAAGTTTAGTTTGAAAACAAAAAAAACATACCAAGCACAATGTTCTCTCACCATTCCTGATTTCTAACACACGCTAGCATGCGTTCAGCGTCATCTTGCGGCTGTCAGAGCAGAAACAAAAGCTGTTCATATCTAAATTGCGTTCGTATCTAAATTGCGTGAGCTTATTTTGTCCATTAGATCAAAATATCTGAAAAAGCCCATGCATTTACCCGCCCATAGACCCTCCCCTCAAAGAAATCAGGACAGAAGTGGTTGAAAGTGGACAAAAGAGACGGATTAAAACACCAGGTGTAAACGGGAATGTGTCTCCCTCGTCTACTTGTGATCCGATCGATCAAAACGCATCTTAATGTCAGATGTAAACAGGGCCTTAGAGACCTTTGTCTGGAAATGTGTCAAACCTGTAAAAACGTCAGAGCAGCTCTGTGTAGTAAACACTCAGCGAAACACACTTCAGCATGGAGCTGCTCTGTAAAACATCAAATAAAATGATTCAAAGCTTGTTTGTACAACATTTCATCATAAAATGGCCATTAAATTAAACACCTTCTAAGAAATGTTAACTGTCAGTTTCCAGCCTTAAAAATCTTCAAGAGGAATGCTGTGCCACATAATAAGTTTGTTTGAGGTTTATTTCTTCTATAATAGCAATGTGAGATGGACATTTCTAAGAAGAGAAAAAAGGCACCTTCTGAGAGATCATCATCATTCGCTCCTCGGTTCCTCAGACTACCAGATTTCTTACGGAACCTGAGAGAGAAGTCAAGATATAAGTGAACAAACAATGATACAATGTCTAACATACTTTTGACAGCCACACTTGACCCGGTTAACATCAGCCAAAAGCACTTTCTTATGCTGATTGGGTTGATTTATTAATAAAATAAAAAAATGACAAAACATTTTTTTTTAAAGAAATTAAGTGATGCATTAAATTGAACAAAAGTGACAGTAAAATATATGTATAATGTTATTTCTATTGCAAATAAATGCTGTTCTTATGAGCTTCTATTCCTCAAAGAAAGAGAGTGCATCATGGATTCCACCTAAATATGAAGCAGCACAACTTTTGATAAACTGTCAACATTGATAATCATAAGATTATTTGTTTCTTGAGGAGCATATCAGCATATTTCTGAACGATCATGTGACACTAAAGACTAAATTACATTTTAAAATACTGAAATTGTAATATTGAACACTATTATCTTTCAAAAGCATTATACAATCTAGTATTGTATCTTTTTAATTTGACAAATATGAATAAATATTTAAAAATGTAAATATACATTTCTTTACATTTAAATACACTTTATTGTAAAAGTGAAGTTTAATTTAACTAAATAAATAGTCATTTTTATGGACGCTTGTTTCCACCACTAAATAAACTTATCTAAAATATTTTATAATATATATATATAAAAAGGTAATTGCGGCTTTTTATCTCACAATTCTGACTGAATTGTGTGTTATAAAGTCGCAATTGAGTGTTATAAAGTCAGAATTGCAAGATATAAACATGAAGAGAGTCAAAAAAATTATAAATATATATACACGTGTGTGTGTGTGTGTGTGTGTGTGTGTGTGTGTGTGTGTGTGTGTGTGTGTGTGTGTGTGTGTGTGTGTGTGTGTGTGTGTGCGCATGTATATATACACACACACATACACAGAAATGATTTAATTTATTTATTTAGTAGTTAAATTAAACTTCAATTTTTTATAAAAAAATGTTTTTTAAATATTTTAAACTGTTTTATTCCGTGGTGGAAACAAGCTTCCATAAATGTAAGGCTTTTAATCTGTTTTTAAATGCATTTAAAATAAGTATATGCTATTAGCTCAATTCACTTGTCAACTGATTGGATATTGGATATGCATCTTTAACTACATATTTAATATCAGTTGTATAATTGGAAATATGTCCATTTATTTGTCAATGTGTACACTGATTTATGCATTTACACATTAAGTTATTTTTAGGTGGCTCTCTTACCATTTCAATCTGAGCAACGATATACTTCAGTACAGACTACCGTCACTCTCCCCGTATGATGTTTGGAGGGATTTAGGAAGAGATCACAGAGAAGGATCTTCCTTTGTGACTCGCTCCTTAAGCAAACCGAAAGTGAGCTGGTGTGTGACCATTGCTACACACACATATACAGTCATCTAGATTAGTGCTGCTTCATAACATGGTGTGTGTGTGTGCATCTCTTCTTCTCCATTTAATCTATGTTATGTAAGGCCAATAAAAGTCCTCATTAGATATGACCAGCTGTCTGTCATTTAAATCCACGCCGTTACACCTCTATGCAAATACAAGCAAATGTAAACGCTGCAGGACTGGGTCAGCTGACATGGAAATAATCCCATTTGCCTAAAAGTTATAAGGTAAAGCCTCTCCGTGTCAGAAACGAATGCAGTGTTTTGGCTCTCTTTCTACCTCTGGCACACCTCCTGAGCGCTCTTCATGGTGTTCCCAGCATGCACTATGTCGTCGTGTTGGAAGGTCATCATGGCCTGCATTTCTAATACTGTGGCATAGATCAGAGCGTGATACATGCTCTCTTTAGACCTGGAATACAACACAACACATGCTTTTACACTCACAATGTGAGATCATACTTCATAGCAGGATACTAGTTACATTTAGAGAAGGATAACGCCTTAAACTTTCTCTTTTTAAAGGCACAGTCACACCAAGAACGATAACTATATTAGCGTCCACACCAATGGATGAATATCGTTCTGTTTATTATAAGTGCGCGCTGCAGTTATGTTGTTCGAGCTCTTTAAAGCTGCAGTCCTTAAGTTTCGCCTCTTTGTCGCCATCTCTGTTTGAAACGTAAAATTGCAGTTATTTGCGGAATCATTATCTTTACGTGGGTTGTGCATCGGCACGGCTCCTCAGCACGGATGAATCTAATGTTTTGGGGAGTGTGTGTGGCTGTCATTCATTCACTGCACCGGTGTGGATACTGCACTTCGGAAAAACAGATTCTAAAATAAGAGTTTACACTGGAAACACCGAGGTCCTGTGATAATATTAGTCCCGTGCGAATCGGCATCTCTGTGATTTGGGCGGGATTAGGCGGATCGTATATCATTTTTGCAAGGTTTTTGTGTCCTGTGCGCATTTTTATCTTTATCTTTGACGAAGAATGGCGCTAGGCTGCATATAATGCGCACCGTTATGAATTCCCGTGCGGCTGCGCGGATTATACTTTCACTTTAGAATGAGCAATTTGGGAGTAAATTGCTTGAATGGTGTGTTTAATATTATTCTTAATGGAAAAACGCAAAAACAGAACAGTACAATGACAAACTCGCTTAAATGGGCGCTTTTACATTTAGCTTTGAAACTGAATCTTCCGCCGTATATTGTTATTATATTGCTCAAAGTTTTTAATTGTAACGTCTGTTCTCTAACGGAACTAAATTATTTGTATTATTATAAAACAATCAAAATGATATCGATACGACTGTTTATAATTTCATACAGCTATATCTATAACGAAAAAACATGACATCATATCCGGGAGATAGTCAGTAAATTAGAGTAAAATCACAGGCTTGCTTATCCCGTGCGAATGCGCCACGCAAAATTCAGATGTGGGGGAGTCATTTCTAAATCACACGAGGTCCCCAGATAATACTAATCCCGTGCGAATAGGGCTCTAGTCTGTGATTCTTATTAAGAACCAACAACTCATAAATAAATTTAAGTGATGGGTACTGGGATGGGTGATGGGTTGCGGTGAGAACTATTCGATTCTCACAGAATGATTATTGAAAATGTATCCTTTTAGCCATCGTCCTTGGTGTGAATGGGCCTTTTGATTACTTTAAAAGTAAAATGTGTGATATCTGCAAACACTAGTGTCACCAAATGGAATCAAAAAATGATATCTGTTTTTAAGCTGATTTCACCAGTAGTCTTACTTCCCCATTCTGTCATTGGTCAAATGTACAGATAAACCCCACCCCCAACTCACAAGTTATTGCCATCCTGGGGTTTGAACACAAAACAAAAAAAAGCTATGTTTTGAACCTATGAATGGCTCTCTGTACATTAAAGTGTGATAGGAGAAAGCATTTAAAAGTGCAGTGTGTAATTTTTAGCGGTGAGTTTGTGAATTGCAAATCACCCACTGCTCACCCCTCCTTTTCGAAACACATAGAGAAGCTACGGTGGCCGACATAGGACAAAAATGGCATTGTCTGAGAGAGCAGAGAGTGACTTCCGCTCTGTAGAGAAGTTTGTCTCTTTAGGGCTACTGTAGAAACATGGCGGTGCAAAATGGTGATTTTACTGTAACGGGACCCACGGTGTATGTAGATAGAAATGGCTCATTCTAAAGGTCTTTATACACCACTTAAAACATAGTTATGTATATTTTATTTCTGTCAATAGATCATCATAAATACTACACACTGCACCTTTAAGTTATCTAAAAACAAACGTTAAAGGATTAGTTCACTTTTAAATAAACTTTTGCTGATAATTTACTCACCCCCATGTCATCCAAGATGTCCATTCCTTTCTTTCTTCCGTTGAAAAGAAATTAAGGTTTTTGATGAAAATATTATTATCAGTTATCCTCTTATCAGTCGAACGTGATAATCTCTGAGCTCCGCCATAACTTCCGCTAAGGGAGGTCAAATATGAGCGTGGTCATAGATATATCGATCGTAGATGCCTCATTCTACTGATCCGTGCAGGCGCTAATGAGGCGTCTATTTATACACTAAGACCACGCTTGTATTTGACCTCACTTAGCGGAAGTTATGGCGGAGCTCAGAGATGATCACGTTCGTCTGATAAGAGGTAAAATAATAGCATAAATACTGCTCGGTTTCTCACAGAAACTGATCGTTTCGCTAGATAAGACCCTTATTCATCATCTGGTATCGTTTAAAGCCCTTTGAAGCTGTACTGAAACTGTCATTTGGACCTTGAACCGTTTGGAGCCCATTGAAGTCCATTATATGGAGAAATATCCTGGAATATTTTCATCAAAAACCTTCATTTCTTTTTGACTGCAGAAAGAAAGACATTGACATCTTGGATGACATGGGGGTGAGTAAATTATCAGCAAAAGTTTATTTAAAAGTGAACTAATCCTTTAAGACCTTCAAAACTGACCAGACAGAAACTGTCCTAGCATACTAATAAAAAAATATTTATAGCCTGAAAGCAAGCATTATGAGGCGCTACATAATGCTTGGTTTCAGACTATAAACAATTTTTTTTAAAAGAAAAAGAAAAAAAGGACAGTTGGAGACACTTAAGAATGTGGTTTCCTTCCCAGCACAAGTTTAGTCTTTCGGCTATATATTAATGAGATTGAGATCGCTCTGTGTGCGGGACTATTGTCAGGCGTGAGGGTGTGTGATCTTTAGGCAAACATCCTGGAGAAGGGAGGAGGCCTGACGCAATTCTCTATCACAACTTGAATTAAGCATGCTATCATGGGATGGCATCTACAATTAAACAAGCACTTCACATGGGAGCACATTTCAAGCAGCAACAGACTAAATTTGCTGGTGCATCTGACAAAAATCATCGAAACGTGGGCTTGGTAGGTACCACACCTTTGCTAAACACCTCACCTGCTCTTAAAAATACAGATACTAGAGGGGTGGAGAAATGGGAGAAGAGGAAGACAATAACACTTCTCTCACCGTGGACGTAGTTTATCCAAACTCTCATTAAAGTGGTTGTTGAGGAACAGATCCAAGGCCTCCATGCATTCATCAAGACAGGCCTGAAGGGAAATCTGTCTGGAACGGATGACACACACACACACACACACACACACACACTATGAGTACATGCCATAGACTTCAATTGCTTTTCTATTAAGCTAATTCTAATGACTAGATTAGTGGTTAATATGGATTTTTTAAAATCCAGATATAGAGTATAAGCTGTGCAATGAGCAATATAATTTCCGATGTTATATAATTGTAATTGATAGCAAAGAGACATGCACACAATGTCTGTTTTTAAGGTTTTTATTGCATCCACAACCTTTTAAGGGCACTTTTAATCCAAAATTGTACCGAAAGCGGGATAGTGCTGCATTTCACACAACGTGTGTGTGTCACATGCACTACGTCGCTGATGTTTGTTCAGGCTTAAAAGACGAACAGAAGGTTCTGATCGGGTCATTGTCCAAAGAGAGATGAGATAAACATTTAAAAATCACCAATAAAGGATTATTGATGCAGCGAGTTTCACAATTACAGACGGTCAGTTAGTCAAACTTGCTGAGTGCCAATAGAACAGCTGATCGGTTTTATCATCACTAGACTTCAAATGTTATGACTCCAAACTTTTTTATTTCATGAAGGTAAAAATCTTAAGTCAGATCCCTTAGATAAAGTAACAGGTCAAGTGTCCTCGTGATTTGATTTTGAGGAATCATTGGACTGTAAATTGATTTTTTATTGAAAGGAAATTAATTAATACTTTTTTTTTTGTTTTAGCAAGGATGCATTCAATTGATCAAAAGTGACACTAAAGATATTTATAATGTTACAAAAGATTTGTATTTCAAATAAATGCTGCTCTTTTGAACTTTCTATTCATCAAAGAATCCTGAGTATCATGTTTTTTCCACAAAAATATGAAGCAGATAATCATAAATGTTTCTTGAGCATCATTTCAGAATGATTTCTGAAGGATCATGTGACACTGAAGACTGGAGTAATGATGCTGAAAATACAGCTTTGATCACAGGAATAAATTACATTTTAAAATATATTACAATAAAAAAAACGTTATTTTAAATTGTACAAATATTTCACAATATTACCGTTTTTGCTGCACTGTAAAAAAAAATTTCTAGTTGGCCAAATTGAATTTCTGTGAATTAAATTGCATCAATTCCCATAAATTCAATTTGGCCAACTGAACAAGTTAGATGTGATCAGTCACTAGAAAATTTTCAATTGGAGACCTGAATTATTTTTACAGTGTGTATTTCGGATCAAATAAATGCAGCCTTGTTGAACAGAAGAGATGTTTTTTAAAAACACTTTTAAAAATCGTAACACTTTTGAACGGTACAGTATAAACATTTTTGTGAATCATTTTCCAGATGGTGAACGCCGTGAAATCTCCAGAAATAAAAGCTCCCAAAATCAAGTAAACCCACTTGGTGAAATGACATTTACTACTAAACATTAAGACACGTTTCCGACCTGTCAACAGCGCCCTTTATCAATTATGAAGGCTACCTGATGCAGAGTTCTTCAGGACCTGACCATTGAAGATATATTTAGCAGGACTAATTAATGTCAACTGGTTGATCCTGTTTTTAGAGGCGCATTTAGATTAAAGAGCAGATATACATTCATGGAAATGCACAAGTGAGTGTATATGGGTCTCCAGCACCTGCTGTTGCATGAGAAATGTAAACCAATTCACATGCATTTGCTTAAATCCACTTGCATCCTGTTAAAGATGCAAAAAAACAACTGATGTAAAGCAATTGCATGACTTTACAAGTCATTTAAAGGTATCTCTAACCTTTAACTCTCCCGGCCGCAATGACTCATGTACAAACACACACATGCACTGCAGAATATGGCTCACACACTGTGTCACTTTGTCAAGGTGTTTGATGTTTGCTCAGAGTACACATGCAGGGCTTGGACAGCCAGCGCCTTTGGATAAGAACATGAATAAGCCACACTGCACTCTGAAGTAAATCATCTAGACTAGTGTATGTGCCACTAGTGAACCTTTCTAAAGCATTATTTCCAGGGATAGCATTTCATTCTGAGAACATGAGCTAAGCTCAAACTCTATTGCAAAACAAGGAAGGAAGAGATGTGAAAATTTGACACACACAAAAAACCCCTGCCAAAACTAAACCCAGACATACTGAATCAGCCATTTAGTGACTTCAGCAACCACAAAGCACCAGTTTTTTTTTAAGTTTTACTTAGTAGATGGTAGAAATGTACAGCATTGTTGCATTTCTTTAGTTTCAAAATAACCACGTACAAAAACAAACTCACTAATACTCACTTTTCTGAGACAGGTGCATTTTTCCCACTGGACATGATGTACTATTTGTCTTGTTTAGCTGTCCTCCTCTGGGCCTTGTGGCCACACACACACACACACCTGTTTCGAGTGCTCAGACTCCCTGTGAAGAGCTTCAGAAGTCCAGTGGAAACTCACTCTCACTGTGCATGGAGGTGCTGCATTGATGAGGAACGTTTTAAGACTCGAGCTGAATAAGGAAAATGGATCAGTATTCGGCTCAATCAGCAGAAGTGGTGGGTGTGTGTGATGTGAGAAGTTAAACTGAGCTCTCTCGACTCCTCCTCGGAGCTCACAGCAGGTTCAATGGCAGGATATATCAGTGCGAAAGGGACAGAGGTTCGTGGAGACATCTGGTGGTGGGGTGAAAATGGTGCTCACATGTGACGACGACACAACACAAGCGAGGAATTGAATATATTGCAGCTGAGTCACGTTTCATTCAGTGTTACTTGCTACTGTTCCTTTGTAATTATTCGATATCTACGAGCAATTTCTGAGTGAAAATTGTTCTCTAGCCTCTAGCTTTTTCAAATAAATGATATTAATCAAACGGTAGCCAATTACTTCCATTTAAAAGACTATGGAAGTCATGTTTTAAAGGCACAATATGTAATTTTTCGCCGCTAGAGGTCGCTTATTCAAAAGGCATAGCTTCATGACACCTTGATTTCACAGAGCTTTTATTAGGGTGACCAGACGTCTGTTTTCCGGTTTTTGGTGTTCTGTCCCCGGAAATGTCCTCGTTTTACAACTTGTTCAAAACAACCCGCATATAGGCTACATTGCAAAAAAAGCCCAACATACAGCAGCCTGCTGACCAGGGGTGGTTCTAGACCCTTTTTAGGGGGGCTTCAGCTAAACTTCTGCCCTAGCCCGTCTAAAAAATATGAGATTAACCTTTAAAGGTCCCGTTCTTCGTGATCCCATTGTTCAAACTTTAGTTAGTGTGTAATGTTGCTGTTAGAGCATAAATAATACCTGTAAAATTATAAAGCTCAAAGTTCAATGCCAAGCGAGATATTTTATTTAACAGAAGTTCCCTTTCAAAGCCTACAGCGAACGGCTGGCTTGGACTGGTACTTCCTTCATAAATGACGTCAGTAGAACAGTAGAACAGACTAACCTCCGCCCACAAGAATACGCGAAAAAGGGGGCGTGGTCTTGTTGCTGTCCCACGTGGAGAAGAGGACGGTCGCATGGAGAAAAGGAACTGTAGCTTGAGTGTGTTTGTCGCCATGTCGTCGAGACACTGTTATTTTCATCCCGGAGTCAAATCACCTTTGTTTGGGGATTTCCCAGGGACGCTGTAGAGATCATTGATCGCATACATCTCCCGTTAAGAGGCGTGACTTTTCCGTACAACTTGCGCTAAGCTGCTGTCGAATCACAACACGGGAACCGCTGGCACAATCAGAACTCGTTACGTATTTCTGAAGGAGGGACTTCATAGAACAAGGAACTCATCAGCCGTTTTTAGGACAGTGAAAACAGCGGTATACAGATAAGTAAATTGTGTGAAAAATACTGTGTTTTTTTACACGTGAAACATGAACACATGTTATATTGCACACTGTAAACACAATCAAAGCTTCAAAAAAACACGAAGAACGGGACCTTTAAAACATATGAATCTGGCGGGAGGCTTTGGCTTCGTCCCGTCTTTTAGTCTGCGTGTTCTTCAATCCGCAGCGGCGCCGAGCAGAGCGCACATCAGAAGCAGAGGTGTGTGCATTCATCTGAGCCTCATTGGTCTGTCACCTTTCGTCAATGTCAAAATATTTGAGAAAACCAATCAAATCAGAGTAGGCGGGCTTTATGTTCACACAGAATCTGCTGAGGCTAAATGCGAATTTTAGCTGCGCAACTCGACGTCAAGTGAGAGAAATGTAAGCTAAGACAGCTGCTTCTTTAAGTCAGAAATGTTAAACAAACACAAAAATATTCAGGCGAATTAATAAACTTTTGTCTATTAACAAGAAATATTAACAAAGCCGTTTTCTTCAGATTAGGCATAAGATTAATAATGAATGTGTACATATTGTAAATTAATATTATTCCATTTGTAGCTTTCAGTAAATTAAAAAAAGCTCAGCTATTCCAGCCTGTATTGGGCATAAGATTAGTAATGAATGTGTTTATATTGTGAAGATGTGGACATTAGAAAGACAAATAATCTACTGCCCAGTGACATGGTTTTCAAGCTATTGTTATCTAATTCTTTGGCCTTCAGAACATCTTAAAATGCACATATGTAGATCAGAGAAATAAACATGTTCTCGGGGTATGCATGTTAGTAAGCTACCAGTTAATAGCGCAATTTGGACCCTAAAATACCCTCACTGGGGGCTAAGCCCCCCTAAAATGAAAATCCTAGAACCGCCCCATCTGCAGACCATAGGAGCAATCGTGTAGTGATTATTTTCACCAGCAGAAGGCGCTGTGAGATATAAATTAAAGTAATACTGTTTGCATGTGCTTTATAACAGGGCCTCAACAGGGTGCAGGATTTTTTTGTCCCCAAAAGTTCAGTAGTCATTCAACGCAGTGATTACCACGCATCTGAATTGTAAAAAAAAAAAAAAAAAATTAAACAATTACAATTGCAACAAATATGTGCAGAATACACATACTTAAACACATGCTTAAAATAAGCCTAAAATGCAAAATAACAAGACCAATTAAAGATAGTAAGAGTTATTTTCAAGCATAAACGTAACAAAACATTTGAAGTAAAAAAAAGTCATTTATAAACTTGTGAAAATTAAAGTATTAAATACAAGTATATTTGTTAAATAGTTTTATTCGTCATATATTTATGTTGTTTTATTTTAGTAATGTGTTTTTGTTAAGTCAAGTTATAATATTGTTTTGAACGGCTTGTGAATTACAATGGTTACTATTAACTGTTCATTGTTTGATTGTTTTGTTTTTCCGGGTGCGGTGAATTGTATTAAAACCAGACCAAAAATCGTAATAATCAAACTTAATCATTATAATTATTAATGTTAATAATAATATAGGGAGCCCATTTCAGAAAATCTGGTCACCTTAGCTTTTATTATGCCACAGACGAGCGCTTCCGCTTCTTCCGCTCATGCATACGTGATAATCATTGGCACCCCTGGTAAATATGATCAAAGATGGCTGTAAAAATAAATCTGCATTGTTTATTCTTTTGATCTTTTATTCAAAATATTCACAAAAATCTAGCCTTTCATTGAAGTAAAAGAATTGAAAGTGGAGGGTAGATCACATTATGAAATAAATGCCTTTCGGCATGATTTTTGGCACCCTTTTATTAGATACTTTTTGCAGCCTTTTGCCAAGATAACAGCTCTGAGTCTTCTTCTATAATGCCTGATGAGTTTGGAGAACACCTGACCAGAGATCAGAGATCATTCCTCCATACAGAATCTCTCTAGATCCTTCAGATTCACAGATCCATGTTGGTGCTTCTTCTCTTCGGTTCACTCCACTCATTTTCTACAGGGTTTAGGTCAGGGACTGGGACGGTCAAGGCAGAATTTGTGTGTTGATTCTGATGTTTGTTTTGGACCATTGTCCTGAGGGAAGATTCAACCACGGCCCATTATAAGATTTAGCAGAGGCCGTCAGGTTTGGATTTTTTTATCTGTTGGTATTTGCTAGAATCCATGATACCATGTTTCTGAACAAGATGTCCAGGACCTCCAGCAAAACAAATAGGCCCACAACATTAAAGATCCAGCTGAATTTTTAACCGTGGACATGGGGTACTTTTTATCCCGATTTGCACCTGTTTTCCATCTGGTGGGTTTTCTGCCAAAAAGCTCTTTTTTTTGTTGTTGTTTCATCTGACCATAGAAACCGCTCCCTTTTGAAGTTCCAGTTGTGTCTGACAACTGAATCTACTGGAGTTTGTTTCTGGATGAGCGAGGAGGATTTTACTTGAATCCCTCCCAAACAACATGTGGTGATGTAGGTGTTGTTTTTTGTTTAGTTTTTTTAGGCTTTCTGACCCCAAGACTCAATGAATCTCTATTATTCTCCATCTGTGATCCTCTGAGAGTCTTTGTCCACTCAAACTCTCCTCCTCACGTGCATTAGGACGATATAGACACACATCCTCTTCCAGGCAGATTCGTCACATCTTTAGTTGACTGGAACTTCTTAATTAATGTCCTGGGCCCGGTTTTTCAAAAGTAATCCACTAGGATTTTGGATAACGGATTGGATCAAATCTTGAAAATGGGTTTTTCAAAAGAAAAAACGGATTACATAATCGGATTAGATCACGTAATCCAATCTTGGTTTTGATCCGGATCAAACCTTTAGTTTGGGTTTTTCAGAACTTTTTTGTAGGATTTGGATCACTTTGATCCAAAAAATCTGGATTAAACTGATCCCATCAGAAGGGTGGATTCAGCGTGGATTTCATGCCCAAAATGTAATGAAAACTTTAAAAATCAAATAATACTATATTTGGATCATGCAGTATCTTACACCATATCCTATTTATTCATAAGGTTTTAATTTTATTTGTTCATCCGTCAGGCTACAGTGATTAGGTAGGCTTTAACGTATTCAGCCTTTCAGTATAGGCCTACAGCAAAGTAGAAAGAGTTTGGCCTCATAAAATAATCCCCCAAACAGCTGTCAAAATTGACCAAAAACAATACATTTTATTCTGTCACTAATTGATATACATATTCATCACAATCGAAAATATTTTTGTTTTTAGAATATTTATTAGTGATGCATGCAATGATTACAGAATAACCAAAAAAATGCAAAGAATGGCAATCACTGATTTTTGAAATCCAAAACAAATCCAAATCAGAAACAGTGTCTAACTATTGCGTCCCTTGTTGCACATCCTGTTTGCTTTGGTTGGTTAGGGTTGGAGACTCAGGTGCATCATTGTCAGCACAGAGAGGGACATTGCGCTTAGTAGCGATGTTGTGCAGGACAATACAGGACATATTTGAAACTTGTTATAAATATCCTCAATGTACAGTGTTTGTGTTGTAGGTCTCAGATGAGCAGACTGCTGGAAGAGGATGGGGTGGGGTTTTTTCTTGTTTTTAGTTTTTTTTAAATGTGTGTGTTTTCATTTCAAATAAAAATAAACTTATATTGACCCCACACTGGCTATTCTACTTGTTGCTCTTTACATATCTATAGTTCTACATTGTGATTTCCTATCCTGTTTGAGCACTGGTTATCCAGATTTGGTGATCCTGAAAAGTTCCTATCCGGATCAGATTGATCCAATCCGATGTTGCTTTGAAAAACTGGCTCAAAAGTAAGGTGGATTACGTGATCACGGATCGCAAAAAAAAGGATTACTAAATCCGGATCAATTTTATCCGGATTAAACCTTTTGAAAAACCGGGCCCTGATGGTGGAAAGGGGAATCTTCAATGCTTTAGATGTTTTCCTACAGCCACTTTCTATTTTGCTGCACATCAGAACTATATTCTGTGGTTTTACTCATTGTGATGGATGATTGACTGGGAATTTGGCCTTATATTCCTGTGACACAAGACGCCATATCTGGACAATTTCATGTTCCTGGTCACCCTGGTGTGCTAAAAAACTTAAATATTATATTTATGAGATATTTTACTCATAAATTTTTTTAGGTGTATTGGCACCCCCCTGTGTGTTGTGGCCAACGTGTTTTCGAGAAAAGCATTTATTTCATAATGTGATTTACCCCCCACTTTCAATTCTTTACTTCAATGAAAGGTTAGATTTTAGCAAATTTTTGGAATGATAGATCAAAAGGATAAACGATGCAGATTTATTTATTCAGCCATCTTTGATCATATTTACCAGGGGTGCCAATAATTCTGACCACAACTGTATATTTATATATATATATATATATATATATATATATATATATATATATATATATATATATATATATATATATATATATATATATATATATATATATATATATATATATATATATATATATATATATTAGATAATACCAATTTAGGTCAACCAATGACCAAGCAATGCTTGATTTTGTTCAGTCTGTGGTGTAAAAGGTCGCATTAGCAATTAAAGAAAAAACACTTCAGCAAATCATGCTCAGGTCAAAGTGTCTGAATCATTTTGATCCCAAATTTTTATCAATTATACTGGTAATCACTGTATGAAGAATTTTTGTATATAATGTTACAGTTTACTTTATTTTGCTCTCCTCACTTACATAAATAACTATACAGGGAGTGCAGAATTATTAGGCAAATGAGTATTTTGACCACATCATCCTCGTTATGCATGTTGTCTTACTCCAAGCTGTATAGGCTGGAAAGCCTACTACCAATTAAGCATATTAGGTGATGTGCATCTCTGTAATGAGAAGGGGTGTGATCTAATGACATCAACACCCTATATCAGGTGTGCATAATTATTAGGCAACTTTCTTTTCCTTTGGCAAAATGGGTCAAAAGAAGGACTTGACAGGCTCAGAAAAGTCAAAAATAGTGAGATATATTGCAGAGGGATGCAGCAGTCTTAAAATAGCCAAGCTTCTGAAGCGTGATCATCGAACAATCAAGCGTTTCATTCAAAATAGTCAACAGGGTCGCAAGAAGCGTGTGGAAAAACCAAGGCGCAAAATAACTGCCCGTGAACTGAGAAAAGTCAAGCGTGCAGCTGCCAAGATGCCACTTGCCAGTTTGGCCATATTTCAGAGCTGCAACATCACTGGAGTGCCCAAAAGCACAAGGTGTGCAATACTCAGAGACATGGCCAAGGTAAGAAAGGCAGAAAGTCGACCACCACTGAACAAGACACACAAGCTGAAACGTCAAGACTGGGCCAAGAAATATCTCAAGACTGATTTTTCTAAGGTTTTATGGACTGATGAAATGAGAGTGAGTCTTGATGGGCCAGATGGATGGGCCCGTGGCTGGATTGGTAAAGGGCAGAGAGCTCCAGTCCGACTCAGACGCCAGCAAGGTGGAGGTGGAGTACTGGTTTGGGCTGGTATCATCAAAGATGAGCTTGTGGGGCCTTTTCGGGTTGAGGATGGAGTCAAGCTCAACTCCCAGTCCTACTGCCAGTTTCTGGAAGACACCTTCTTCAAGCAGTGGTACAGGAAGAAGTCTGCATCCTTCAAGAAAAACATGATTTTCATGCAGGACAATGCTCCACCACACACGTCCAAGTACTCCACAGCGTGGCTGGCAAGAAAGGGTATAAAAGAAGAAAATCTAATGATATGGCCTCCTTGTTCACCTGATCTGAACCCCATTGAGAACCTGTGGTCCATCATCAAATGTGCGATTTACAAGGAGGGAAAACAGTACACCTCTCTGAACAGTGTCTGGGAGGCTGTGGTTGCTGCTGCACGCAATGTTGATGGTGAACAGATCAAAACACTGACAGAATCCATGGATGGCAGGCTTTTGAGTGTCCTTGCAAAGAAAGGTGGCTATATTGGTCACTGATTTGTTTTTGTTTGGTTTTTGAATGTCAGAAATGTATTTTTGTGAATGTTGAGATGTTATATTGGTTTCACTGGTAAAAATAAATAATTGAAATGGGTATAAATTTGTTTTTTTGTTAAGTTGCCTAATAATTATGCACAGTAATAGTCACCTGCACACACAGATATCCCCCTAAAATAGCTAAAACTAAAAACCACTTCCAAAAATATTCAGCTTTGATATTAATGAGTTTTTTGTGTTCATTGACAACATGGTTGTTGTTTAATTATTAATGTTGTAAAATTAATCCTCAAAAATACAACTTGCCTAATAATTCTGCACTCCCTGTAACTATAGTGTCCTGCACACACTAGTCATTTTATATCTGGTGTCTGAATAACTTTTGGTTTGACTGTGTGTGTGTGTGTGTGTGTGTGTGTGTCTGTGTGTGTGTGTGTGTGTGTGTGTATATATATATATATATATATAGCCTACTTTTTTGTGTAGGCCAATGTAAAAATTACCAACAATAAAAACCTAATTAAAATTAATTGTCTTTAAGATAATCAGTGACACCAAATGTTTTGTACCAAAACAAAACAGGATAATTTCCTGAACATCTTTATGTTCTTTACACCACCTCCAACATGTTTACTTTAGTAGCTTATCTTTTGACGTCAATCCACGTCATTTCGCGGTATCTTCACTTTATAACACTAGAGGACAGCAGAGTCCAATGACACATGAAGCTGTTCTGCGCCAGTAGAGGGTGATAGAAGTAGCATTATATATATTATAAATTATGACCACACCCACTTTGTTGTTTGTAACTTTATTCATCCGTCATTTTCAACGCATGATTTGTTCACCCTCCGTCTAAAGTGAATTATTCATCCTCATTTGCAAAAATCATTTTGCAACTATAAAAAGATACATGTTTTTAAAATATACTTGTAGGACACAAAATGTGATCACGTGATTTGCAATAATGACAGGAGTTGAAGTGAAGAAATGACAATCGGCAAATTGAAATATTGTCTTTATAATTATTTTTAAAATAAACATCTTACATGGACATTTTAGATATAATTGTTGTTGTTGTAGTCGTAAAAACTCTATACATCACAGACTTTAAAGATAAAACATAGTGCACATTTAAAATGCTTTGTAAAAAGTTTGCAATAAATTACAATCAGCAACATTTGATAGAAAACATTTGGCCTCTTTTTGGTCATTGCACATAAAACCTCTCAGTGTGTTCATAATTACAAAATAATGCCATGGGTGTTATGCAATTAAACAAAGCATTCTGTTTTTAAATAAGAAAACATTGCATAGGCAAAGTAAAAAAGTAAAAATAAAAATCATCACGTTTCAGGGAAACATTAGGTATTAAAACAGCTAAAATAGATTATTTTAACACAACTATAGTAAAAATGGGATCTCTCAAAACACAAATTCTAGGCTTGACGGTCTGAATTTACTTTTCATTCAAGGCATTTAGAGCGACTTGCAAAGTCTGTCTGTTTGATACATTTGGAAATGGTTGAAGAAGTCACAGTGGTCTTGTTTATACAGGTGATCCACCTCATCCTCAGAAACAGAGGAGTCATTAGAGAGATATTTCAGTTAAAGTGAGACATTAATCAATTTTAGACCCTATTTTACAATACAGGGTCATGGACACAATCATCGCTGCAAGCTGAAAATGAGAACAGAGAGAAATAAATACCATTAGTGTCACAGAGATTCATTAAAGGGCTTTGGATTTATATTTAGTGTTACAGTTTATGGTTGTAATTATTCTCCTAACAAAGGAAATAAATGCATTACCCATCAAAGACAACAGGGAATCAGAATATACTGCATTTATTTCTTTAAGGGACCGTACACACCATCTACTTTTCAATGTAAACACATGCTAGGTGGACGTGTTTGACCATTGCGTTCGTGTCTCACATCTCTTGCAGCGTCTCGCGCTGGGATTATAAAAACATGGCACAAAATGCATCTCTAGACCTTGCGGGGTGTATTTTTATACCTCTGTCTGGCTTTTTTTAACCACAAAAATGCTGTCTGTGTGAATCGGCCCATATAAATGTCTTTGGTCATTAGGTGCATGTTATTATGAAGAAAAAGATGTTTGTTTTTGTAATAGATTGTGAATGTGAATGCGTTTCTCCATGTCTGAATTGGACACGTAAGCCTTTTTTTTTTTTTTTTACATGAATCTGGATAAAAATTATATTAAAAATATATATGTTTATTCCCAATGTGAACTCACTGAAAGTAAGGTCAAGTGATGGAAATGTAGAATATTACTACATACTGTTTCTAATACTATTTTTAACAAACAGTAGGCTGCATTGCAAGTTATAAACTCGGAATTGCAATAGAAAAGTCTGATTGTGAGATATCTGACTTTTTTCTCACAGTTGAAAGTTTGTGGGTTTTTAGACTATCTAGTAGTTCTCACTTTTTTCTCACAATTTTATTACAATATAAACTCGCAATTGTGAGATATAAACTCAGAATTGCAATAAAAAAAGTCAGAATTGTGAGATATAAACTCGGAATATGGAGAAAAAAGTCTGAATTGTGAAATATAAACTCACAATTGCGAGTTTATATTGCGAGAAAATTGTGTAAACTCAGAATTATGATATAAAAACTCACATTTGCAAGGTAAAAAAGTCAGAATTGCGAGTTTATAGCCTATCTAGCAGTTTTCTCTTGGGAATTGTGAGATATAAACTCATAATTATGACAAAAAACTCAACACTGCAACTTCAGGTGACAGCGTAACCAGTGTCTGAAGCATGTGTGTAAACACAATTATTGGCCGACGACACTAGCCGTCACTAGTAGAGCGCCCGTGAGTATAATGGTGCGTTCATACCAGACACGAATGAAGCGTTTCGCGCAAGTTATTTACATGTTAAGTCAATGCAAAGACGCAAATAGACATTCTGCGCGAATGAGGCGGCCTAAATGACGCGTTTTGCACAAATTGAGCGTTTGACGCGTGATTCGCGCAAGTTGAACATTTTGAACTTTGCCGGATATTCACGCCGAGTTAACCAATCAGGAGCTTGCTCTAGTAGTGACAACAATGAGGACAAAATCATATGTGGATACCCGGAGCTGTACATACTTTATAGAAACAGTAATAAAAAGGATCTTGCTTGGAAGAAAGTGAGTGAGTAGGTCGGACAATCGGGTAAGTTGTAAAAAAACGCTCTTTACTCAATTTGAGCTATACATAGGGGGATTTCAGGGTGATTGGGACACTTTTTACCATTGAGATGACTTGGAAAAAGTGTCCCAATCACCCTGAATTCACCCTATTGAGACTACAAGCTAGTTAAAGCCGGCAAATTGAGCTTATTCGCCGTATTTTAAAACAATCCATGTCAGCCATTTCGCAACGAGACGAGCCGGCTGGAAGAAGCCCCTCCCATGACGCGAATTCGCATCTGTTGTGAAGTGAATGACAAGCTTCCATGGTAAGCAGTATGAGATTTCCTCACTTTTATAATGATATAGATATAAAGAGTGTCCAGTACCTCAAGAGCAGCGATGCCCAATGCTACAGCTATGATGATAACTGCATTATCGTCTACCAGCTTCTTCAGTGCTGGGAAACAACCCGGTATAGTCTGAGAGAGAAAGAGAGAAAAGAAAGATACACAAATATAAGTTCAGAGAGTGTGCAAAATTGATTGGAGGCCGCATAGGAATAAATATAAATATTGTCCTCAAGCCTCACCGA
This sequence comes from Romanogobio albipinnatus, assembly GCA_023566225.1. Classification (NCBI taxonomy): domain Eukaryota; kingdom Metazoa; phylum Chordata; class Actinopteri; order Cypriniformes; family Gobionidae; genus Romanogobio; species Romanogobio albipinnatus. The sequence goes on from CM042240.1 coordinate 16,873,659, forward strand.
ATTCATAGCTGCGGCCTCATTGCAGGTAACTCCACTACAGCACTCTGGTGGGTAATTCCTGGTTTCATTCACAAATTTAGAATTTGTGAAATCTGTAAAGTTGTTGAATCCACAGCACTTCAGCTAAAGAAGAAAGCAATGAGAGTTAGATTTAACATCAGCCTAATTCAGCCAGAAGTTGATATTACATTCTTTAGATTATATTCCTTATTAATCACAGGTCTCAGTGCATAGGTGTAAAGAGTACCTGAAAACCATATTTGAGTAAAAGTACAGATTCCTTACAGCGAAAACGACTCCATTACAAGTTACAAGTCACCAATTCCAATACAACTTGAGTAAAAGTCTCTGATTTTAACAGTACTTAAAGTGATAGTTCACCCAAAAATGAAAATTAGCCCATGATTTACTCACCCTCAAGTCATCCTAGGTGTATATGACATTCTTCTTTCAGACGAATAAAATTGGAGTTTTAATCAAAATGTCCTGGCTAATCCAAGCTTTATAATGGCAGTGATTGTTGCCTCATTTTTGAAGTCCATAAAAGTGCATCTATCCATCATATAACTGCTACACACGGCTCCGGAGGGTTAATAAAGGCCTTCTGAAGTGGATGTTTGTGTAAGAAAAATATCCATATTTAAAACTTTATAGACTTAAATAACTAGCTTCCCGCCGGAAAGCCGTATGCAATTCGACTTACGGCAAAAGAGTAAACCCTGACGCAGCGCAAGCTTTGACGCCTCTCGCGGATAGGGCTGGGAAACAAACTAAAGCCCCTCTTCTCTTATATCAAAATCCTCCACCATTTCTCTTTAAAAATCCTCACTTTAGAGACTCTAAATCATGACTGGTGTTTTGTTTTGCTCTATCCTCTGCGCTTCTGCGTTCATCAATACGCATGCGTCACGCGTTCAAGGGTCAAAGGTCACTCTTTAGCTGTATATCGATGCGTACGGAAATGCGTAGGAAAGTTAGCTATTTTAGTCTATGAAGTTTTAAATATGGATATTTTTTTCACACAAATGCGCCACTTCAGAAGGCCTTTATTAACCCCCCGGAGCCGTGTGGAGCAGTTATATGATGGATAGATGCACTTAAACGGAGCAACAATTCACTGCCATTATAAAGCTTGGATTAGCCAGGACTTTTTAAATATAACTCTGATTGTATTCGTCTGAAAGAAGAATGTCATATACACCTAGAATGACTTGACGGTGAGTAAATCATGGGCTACTTTTCATTTAAGGGTGAACTAACTCTTTAAGTATTTTACTCATGCTAAATATAGGCTCAAATATGCACTAGTCCTCGACACCTGCGAGACATACCAGTGAAAATAAGAAACAATTGATTTGTAAGATGAGACATTTTCAAAAATCATGGTCGACACAATAGCCTTTTAAACGTTTACAAACTCTCAAGTCTCAGTTAAGAAGGCCATAAGTAAACCAATATTGTTCAAATGTCTCGTCAATATAGCGGATAAATAAAATAATGTTAAGTCAAATGACATAGTCAAAGCCTTCTTGCACTGGATGCATGTTTTCAGCCTCATCACCGGCTGCAGTCATGAACTCATCTCATAAATCAAACACTTGCGATTCAGCAACTACCTGCTAATGCACTCGCATTCACGTAAAGTAGCCTGGTTGACATGTTTGGGTGAGTAAAGGCAAAACGCACAAGATATAGTACCTTCAATGCCCTTAGAAACAAACTACTGCAGAAAAAGTTAGGAGCCATGCAAAATGTAATGTGTAGTTACATTACTCAACACAAATGTATTGGAGTATAAAGTACATTTACTTGTTCAAAAGTGTAGTCAAGTACAGAGTAAAAGTTGCTAATATCTTTGATACTTAGTACAACTACAAAGTAGCCAAGTTTGGTAACTAATTACATTTACTCAAATACTTTACACCACTGTCTCAGTGGGACAAATGTTCAATATTAAAATGGAAGAATTGTATATATTATTTTACATGAGATTCTGTATACGTTTGAGAATGTTTCTGTAGTAAATTTGAATTCCCTTTTTAATAGCCAAAGTGTCACAAACCCCTTTCATAGTCGTGTTCCAGAGTCCAGTAACATCTGGGTTTGTCCCATAATCTTTTCTGATGCTTTTCACAGCTTCATCTCCCAACTGCTTTATGAGGGTTTCTGCCTGAAATATACAAACAAGGAGGTTTGAATGGTATGTGATTGAAATAAATAAAGGTTTTTTACATTCGTAATACCCGAGTGCCTTGGCCTTATATGTTTCTTAAGGAGGTTTGAGCATTTGTTTCTGCATGCACAATGGGGTCTGTGGAAAATATTACGTGTACAAACTTACCACAGGCTTAAAGACCAGAAGCACAATCGCTCCAGCAACTTCAGCGATGAAGACAATCAGAATAATGACGAAGAACTGAGGAGGAGAGAGATTGAGGGACAAATTGAATGAATGAATAAATATGAAAGCAAGTCCACAGAACAATATGATGGGGAAACTTGAAAAGATCTAAAGGCATTTATAATGTTACAAAAGATTTCTATTTCAAATGCTATTCACGTTTGAACTATTGTTTAAAGAATCCCGAAAAGAAAATGTATCAAGGATTCAACAAAAATATGAAGCAGCACACCTGTTTTCAACTTTGATATTAATCATAAATGTTTCTTGAGCATCAAATCATCATATCAGAATGATTTCTAAAGGATCATGTGACACTGCAGACCGGAGTAATGATGCTGAAAATTCAGCTTTGATCACAGGAATAAATTACATTTTAACATCAGTTATTTTAAATTGTAATAATATTTCACATTTTACTGTATTTTTGAACAAATAAAGGCAAATAAATGCTTAATGCTCATTTTTCTTGAGCTTTTGATTTATGTTTGAAGGTTTAACACATATAATGTATATATCTAATATTATATTAGATATCATTTATATATCTATTATTATATCATACATGTATAAAGACCTGACGGTTAGTGAGGATTTTAGCTTAAGATCAGACATTACAGGCAAAAACATAAAGCCTTTTCATTAAGTGTTTCTTCAGACTAGTGGAAAGAAAACATCCAAAATACACCTTTAAGTGTTTACTTTACATTACTTTTATTTATTTGTGTCTGTTTCCAATTATAATACATATCTTTAAAGGCCGTTATCTCAAAATTAGTTTTTTCTCCTGCACTGAGCCAGAAATTTCTACTTTTTACTGAGGCGGTTGTCCATATATTATTTGCCTGATGATATACAGTATTTTATTCCTAAAAAACAGCCAGTTGATGATAGCCATTGACTTCCATAGCACTGGTCCATAGTATGAGCGAGAGACATGGGAGGAGCGAGCGAGACCGGAGAGATGTGCCTCGCAGATGACGCTCATTCTCAATCACGCACCGGTCTCGCTCGCTCGTCCCACGTCTCTCGCTCGTCAACCTCGCCACACTCTTTTTTTTTCCTACTGGAAGTCAATGCAGTCCATTAACGGTTTAATTACCAACATTCTTCAAAATATCTTCTTTTGTGTTAAACAGAACAAAGAAACTCGTACAGGTTTGGAACAACATGAGGGCGAGTAAGTGATGACAAAATATTAAATTTTGGGTGAACTATCCCTTTCACTAGAATTCTTGTTGACTACAATATCTGTCCTCTGAGAGGCTGATATTATGGAGCAGTTGGTGTTGTGTAGTTGGCGTACCAGCATCAGCATACACCTGCTCTCTCGGATCGCTCCACAGCAGCCCAGGAAACCCAGGATGAGCAGCACAGCGCCCACAGCGATCAGGAGATATCCCACGTTCAAGAGCTGCCCCAGCTGACCTGAAGCTCCTGGTATATTCTGCAGAAAACCCAGGATAGATCCACTGTCCACCTTCACCCAGATCCCCACGCCCAGAATAGCTGCTCCTGCCAGCTACACCACAAAAACCCAGACAAATCGATTTTTGAATTAGAAACTGGAATGGGTTTAAACATCATATCATCATACAGCAGCCATAAAATATCTTAAAGTCACAATGGAATCAAAATGGACAATTTTTTTATGGAATATTGCAGTATTTATTCGAAATGATTTATCCGTACACATCATTTTGTTTTTAATTCATGTTCTCTCGTAATCTTTAATGAAAATAACTTCCCCCCTCCCTCTTGCAGTGACATCTCTTCTCGTCATGGCGTAAAGATGGTATTTACGAGTTGAACGCACATAAACACCACTACAATGTCCTAAATGCGAGTGGGAAGCTCTGGATTTTCTTTAAGCCCCGATCTTTACGAGTTGAGCGTGTGTCAGTGAGAAACATGGCTGAATGCCACAATACTTAAGGGTTTTTAGCAGTGATATTGTCAGGCTTTTCTATTTACAGCAATGTAAGCTAATTGCCTGCACAACATATGATAGCATTATAATATAACAATATAGTTTGTAACGATAAAGTTTACAGTGGCTTTAAAAATTCATTAAAAACATAAAAAAGCAAATGCACCTGATGCATTACGTGTTATTCAATTTCTAGAAGTACAGTTTATGAACCTTTCTGTGTTTTTGTGTTGTTAATTAAGAGAAGGTACACCGCCATCTTGAAGGCACCTGCCGTCATAAACACGACTTCCCACCTCGTAAATACAAACAGGATGACTTAAAGTCCCAGTGAACCGGAAGTTGCAACTGATTTTATTTCAGTGCTGTCTGTGACGTATTTCCAAGTGAAACGGAATATTGACTATAGGGCAGGGTTTTACTTCAGCACTCCTCCTCTCCATCTCTCGCTCATAGCAGACTAACGGTTGGAGGGGAGTGGTTAAGGATATTCAAACCCAAGCCGTCAAACTGTCGTCATCAGAAAGGGAACGCCATTCCAGACCGGAAGTTACTTTTCAGATTTTGATTAAAGATTACCACGGCAAACTATTTTTTTCTGTGTATTAACTTGCACGGATTAGTTGTTCACCCTAAGACCTGTAATGTGTGCTAACAAAGTAAATAAGGTCGATTTTGATTTCATGAAGACTTTAAGTCTGGAACACACCAAGCCGACGGTCGGCCGACTAAGTTTTCTTGGTGTGTTCCGCACGAAGTTGGTCCTCGTCGGCTACTTTTCGGCCGATTCGACATGTTGAATTGGCGTCGGTGCTCGTCTGTCAGTTGGGCCATCTGATCGTTTTGATTGGCTGTTCAGCTAGTGAACCAGAGCACGAGAAAAAAAACCCCGGAAGTGACCATCTGGGCCGTCCGATTTCGAGCGTCGGCTTGGTGTATCAGGGCAACTTTGGACCCAGATGTGAGCCGACTCCGCAGTCTGCTTTAGTCGCCACTAGGTCGGCGTCGGCTTGGTGTGTTCCTTGCTTTAGACGCACCATCTGATAATGAGGGCGGAGCAACCTGTCACTCACAATAGCAAACCACAACCATCTAAACATCCAATCAATTCCTGTTGTACCCGCCCTACATTCTTTCTTGTTCATTAAGCAGTTTCACTCGAATATACGTCACAACAAAATATGTTACAACTTCATCTTTAAAGGGGATCTACTGTAGTATGCCAATTGACCGTTCGCAAAGACCCGCCCCCTTTAGTTACTGTTGCTATGTCCGACAAGCCATGGCGCTCTCACACCACACACGTTCTCACGTAGAGAAAATACACCGCGGAGCAAAGAGGACGCTGACAACACGCCGACAGACAGGACAGAGCAAGTTACTTTTGATATGAAACAAAGTCTCAACTTTGAAATTGTAATTTTTTTAAGAAATGTAAACAATAAATAGCGTTTTGTGTCTCTTTAATGTGTGGTGATCGCTGTAGCGCCTCAGTTAAAGCTGCTCGTGAATCGATCATCTCTTCCTTTTAGTTAATTGATAAGCATCAAATAAACATGAATGAACACTAAAATAAATGTTGTTTCAACCGTGGAAAGACGCCAACGTTAATCTACTAATTCTCCTGAGTGCTTTGTCGGACAAAACGACAGATTCTTCGATGTGATTGGTCAGATCGCTTGTCAATCAAACACGTGGCGAAGGGTGAATTATCAAAGTCTTGATTTTGTGGTCTACTAGAATAGGTTTTCATTCTTGAATGTTAAAAAAACACATTATTTTCACATATTTTGACATTTTTGTTGCAGCACCTCTTCTCTGGGTGCTTCTCAAAACTCAAATTGATGCTTCCTCGTTTCCTCGCTCCTACGTCCTCGAGCCAGTGATCCGGAAACCAATCGAACTCTTGAAGGAAATCTCAGTTTTGTAATTGCACCACAAAGGAGACGAAGAATGAGGAGCGAGGAAGCTTCCTGAGGAGTCATGAGCGAGGAAACACAGGCCTATCCTTCCCTCACATCCTAAGGGGGTGGAGCTGAGACGCAAGGAAAGGAAGCGACGGTGTTGAGAAGCACCCTCAGTCTGTCAGTAACGCTCTGTTTAGTTCCTGTCTCTATGAAGCCCCTCCTTCTGAAAAACCACAATGCGCTCTGATTGGTTGGCTGGATCAGTGTGTTGTGATTGGTCAATCGCTTTAGCATGTTTGGGAAATGCCACGGCCCTTACCATAACTGTGAATACCAACTAAGCGGCAACCTCCCGCAGTCTCTCTTGAAACCAACACGGAAGTGACTTAGAGTGCAATTCATCGACTGGCCGCTAGAGACAGGGAGTCAAATCTGTATCTCCCCCATGTTAAAATGCCCAACTTTACAGCAGAAAAATATGTTTACAGCCTGGTACAGTGGTTTTGGTCTATTAAGCTAATTTTGCCCGTCATGAGAACTGTGAGGGGGGTGATTTTTTATTTATTTTTATAACTCATCCGTTTAAATTATATTAAGCCTTAAAGTTCTGCATAATTAAGGGCGTGGCCACTTGTGTGATAGGTGGATGGCCACTTGTGTGATAGGTGGATTGCCACTATGGTCGAGCTAGGCGGGCGTGGTTTCAGCAACCAGTCACCTCAGCTCCACCCACGTCCCTCCTCTTTGCCCATTTTCAGTTATCGGGGAATGACGGACACTACGTCCATATTTTTTTACGGCCTATGGTATCAACACACTACTAACTCACCTCAAACAGGCCACGGCCCTTTATTTTGCGCATGCCTTTAACGGGAAATATTTAAATGACGGATTTTGTTACGTGTTTTTTTCCTGAAAAAATCTCAAGACTACAATGCCAGAGCCGTTTCAGGGAGTTCAGAAACAGTGTGTACTGATATAGAGAATAACTCTCTCAGGGGTGACTTTGTAGCTTTGCAGACCTTTTTCATGCTCAAACAGCAACATTACACACTAAAGAAAGCTGAACATGTAAAAAAGCATAATAGGACCCATTTAAATGTGGGTCCTATAATGCCCTAAAATGTATTTGGACCACTAAGTCACACTTAAAATACCTGAATGTCATTGTTGCGCTAGATATTTATTTTGTCTGCACAAAAGAGGCATGAGTTCAGCAATTTGCATTCAACCGAGCTAAACCACGTGAAAATTAGATGCTTTGCTTGTTTGTTTTGTTATCTGGTAAAAACTAACACTTCCATCACACACAGTATTCAGTATATAGACCGCATATAGCAGCTGAGAACATAAATGTAAATAGATGCTTTGGACTGGAATAAACTATACACAGTAGATACATCTGTCTTTGTGCAAAACAAGGAAACGGGCTATTAAAGCAGGTAAACTTGAAATGACCTTAATAATCCATAATTGACTGAAAAAGAAGTGGAAATCAGGCTAGATCAGTTTAGTTGAAAGCTGAGGAATGTATGGAACTTTTCTTAACCCTCTGGTGTTCTTCGTTTAATGAACACATTTAATGTTTTTTGTTTTTTTTGATGGATTTGAATATATATTTAAAAAATCTCAAAGACTATTTATCATAAAGTTTTAGATATTTTTTTGTTTGTTAGAAATATAGATTTATGTTTTTGCAGATTTCCCATTCATTTCCTATGGTGTCATTTTTGACCAAAGAGCACAAGTGGGAGTATTTTTTTACGACCACTTAGCATGCTCGAATCAGGCCCTCAATTTGTGTGTGTGTTTATATACCTAATGCTAGAAAAGTCACCAAGTTTCATATCATTCTGATGAAGCTGTGATTTTTAAAGCAAATGTGGTTCATAGGATTAGTTTTTCATAGGTGTGTGTGTGTGTATGTGTGTATAAGTGTGCGTGTGTGAGTGGATGTGTCAATATCACACTCTTGTAGGGGTGGCATGGTACATGGAAAAAAAACGAACCGTTCGGTTCGCTTGTCTCGGTTCGGAGTGTGTGCGTCGCACGGTTCGCTCATGCGCAATGTATCCTCGTGCCCGTATGGACCTCAGACAGTGGGTGTCCTTTTCGCGAGAAATAAGAGGTGTGTGTGGACATACAGTAAAGTAAAAGTGGAGTGCTGCAGGTCACGTCACATGTAGAAATGAAAGTGGGAGAGATAAGGAAGGCTGCCCGGAGTTGGAGGATGCGCTAGCATTGTATAGCAGGGCAGATGCAGTGCGGAGAGCGAGAGCCGCGCCGTGCGTGCCCGTTGCGCAGACACACACTGGCAGTGTTTGTCTCGCGAGTCGCGCAGCTGACTTTCCAGTGTTCTCCTCCGACCCCTGTCTGTCTCGTGCTTTGATTTATGATGGGCAGCATATATCTGCTGCAAATGCGACCGTGTTCCCCTCTGTCTCATACACACATGCATATGTTGTATATAAGTAGTTCACATGATAAATGTAACATTTAAAAGTTAAGATGCTTCTAGTTCTAATCATTTAAACATGCCTTTGAAGTTTGGGTAAAAACTTCTGGCAGTGTTGTGTTTTCGTGTATTTTATGTTATTTTTTCACAGCGCTGGATGTCATATGGTGATTGTGAAACACACGGGACACTTCATGGTGAAATTTGTTAATCAGGTCAGCTGAATTAAAGCCACAGTGCATTGTTCTGATCAAAATTGATATGATTAACATGAAAAATGTTACGCCAATGTGTCGGACTCGGTAGCCAGCCAGTTAGGAAACCACTTGATATAATAATTTTTAATACTGTATCCTAAATTGTGGATGATTAAGCCATATATATCATATGCTGAAGTAAATTTCTGGAGTGTTAACGATAAAAAACAACAACAAGAACCGTACAGAACCGAAAACCGTGACCCTAAAACCATGATACGAACCGAACCGTGGGTTTTGTGAACCGTGCCACCCCTACACTCTTGATGTTTTAGAGTCTCACCCCTTTACTGCTGTGTACTTTTTTTCAGCATTTTGGCTGATTTGTAGATTGTACACACAAATATTCTGTGAATTTTTGTGTTTTTGACGATTTCCCATTCATTTCCCATGGTCGGTCATTTATGACCGAAGACAATGAACGCTACTTTTTTTTTTTTACGACCAATTAGCATGCTCGATTCATGACCACAATTTTTTTGTGTGTGTTTACATACCTAATGCTAGAAAAGTCACCAAGTTTCATATCATTCCGATGAAGCTGTGATTTTTAACATTTCAAAACAGAACATTTTCCAGTCAGAAGTGACCAAAGAGCACCAGAGGGTTAAACATCTCATCTAACAAACACAAGCTTTACTTACAAAGATGATCCCGTTGAAGAGAAACATCATTGTTTTCAAAAATCCAAAGCAGCCCATTTTTACTGGATGGATATGACACCTGAAAAGAAAGACGACAATTATTAACAATAAAGAACTTTTATAATTAGGGGATTTTTGTTTGGCCTAAATTCTCATTGTGTGTTTTGTTCCAAAGTTAATCTTTCTTAAAAACGCTCAAATTATTAACATTTAGTTTTTAACGCATTTCAGGATAATGAATATACACAATAAACACAATTGCTTGGATGATTTTGTAAAGACAAATGACGGCGTCCAGGAAATGCTGAGGGGAAAACATGATGGTTTTGCTGTAGTAACTGATTTAACTACAACTCTCGTTAACCCCAAAACTTTGGACCGCAGGTCAGAGCCTCATGCAAACCTTGCAAATTAAGTTGGTCACTTATACAGGAAATGGCTCTTTAACAAGTTACGCTCAAACAGTATACAAAATATTACACAAAGCCAGACTCCATAGATTCATTCTAAGCACATGAAAGTAGCGTTTGTTCTTTTCCCAAATGATAATATAATCCAGCACCTAAAGGACTGGGCAGCTTTCTGTGTAGTCAACAAAGATGAATAAATGTGAGATTTTATTATAAACAAATACATACTCTATATATAGGCTGTGTTTGTAATCTAAGGTTTATGATCAATAAAGTTCTGATGTGTATAAATAAATGAAAACTTTTTTTAGGAACTTGTTTTAGTTTAGTCAATAACTAAATTGTAGTTAGGGCGTATATTGTACATATATACGCCCTATTTAGTTCTCTTAAAGGTCAGATCCGTGTTTTAATAGAGCTGTGAATAGACCAAAGGACCTGAGCTAATATTTGAAGAGTCTTTGAGTTTTTTGTAGGGAACACAATGGGAGCGAGGCAAACCTTCCTTTACTCTTACATACTTAGAGCGAGGTCCAAAAGTTTGAGATAAGAAATAACAAGATTCTGCACTATTCTCGCTCACTACTCAAACGCAAGACAGTGACACTGAGCATGTGATTCCTCACACGGAGTTTCTTGCTTCATGTATTTACACACGCGCATGCACATACGCACGTTATATGTATATGATATATATGATGCAAAGCTGAATTTTCAGCATCATTACCCCAGCCTTCAGTGTCACATGATCCTTGAGAAATCATTCTGATTTATTATCAATGTTGAAAACAGTTGTTTTTAGGATTCATTGATGAATAAAAAGTTCAAAAGAACAGCATTTGTTTTGTTTTCTAACAATATATATCTTTACTATCGCTTTTTTTTAAAAATCAATTTAACACATCCTTGCTGAATGAAATTATTAATTTCTTTTTTTTTTTTAAAGAAAAAAAAAAGACTGACCCCAACTTTTGGCAGTGTATATTGTTACAAAATGTTTTTATTTTAAATAAATGCTGTTTATAATGCTATTATGTTTACCATCAACTTTAAAAAAAAATGTTTTTAATACATTTTATTCATCAAAGAATACTAAAGTATCAAAGGTTATAAAAAATATTAAGCAGCACAACTGTTTCCAACTTTGATAATAAATCATATTCAATATTAGACTGATTTCTGAAGGATCATGAAGACTGGAGTAATGATGCTGAAAATTCAACTTTGCATCACATGAACAAATTATATTTTACAGTATATTAAAATAGAATTGTAATATTATTTCACAATATTATAGTTTATTTCTGTGCTTTTCATCAAATAGATGAAGCCTTGATGAGCATAAGAGACTTCTTTCAAAAACATTAAAAATAATAATGTTTCCAAACTTTTGACTGGTACTGTGTGTGTATATATATATATATATATATATATATATATATATAAATAAATACAATTTTATTATACGTCTAAAAATATAATTTATTTCACATAACATCATACCACAACCCCTTGACTTTATTTCCTGCTTATGAAATTGTGCTAAGTAACGCTCTCTGCATGTCTAATGTACGTCTGTTGCTTATGTTGCCAAAACAATTACCGCCAGCCAGTGACTCAGAGAAAACACGACGAGGGGATTTTACAAGAACATTTCCTTTAAAACACAATGTAAAATTCGAGACACATGATCACACTGCACCTTTCAGAGAAGCGTTACTGTACGTGGCAGTAACATGATCACCTCAAATAATGTACACGCACACAAATAACCTCATTTATGAGCTACACTTCTGCTTGTCATTGTCCACCAATATGACCATCTATAGGTGCTGTCAGGTGATGCATCGCTTCCTGATAGAAGCGGAGATCACTTATGAGGCCTTTACACTTAAAGCTACACTGTGTAACTTTTTTAGTTTATTCTTAGCTAAAAACACTTAGTTCTTTCAAAAATATATGTGCTCATTAATGTATATTTACGTCTTTCAAGTAATAAAGTATTCTCGTAAGTTTATAATATGCCATTGAAAATACATACGGGTAAGGGGTTCGAATGGGGGTCGCCATGTTGCCCCTCCATCTTGAAAGTACATTAGCCAAAGAGGGACATACCCGTAATTTCAAGCTTCGCCTTTCGTGTTTTAACACTCGATGGCACCGTGTCGAATGTGAAGAGGGGGATTGCTTGAGACTGCTATATGAAAACCTGAAAGCCTTTTTGAAAGTCTGTTGCTGATGGAGGATCACTCTTACTCTCGAGGATATGTAACAGAGTCGCCAAGGAAGCGAAAAAGAGAATTAAGACGGCAACACAACAGGCAAATCAACACTAATGGACGAGGTCGAACTGGAAGCCATGTTAATCTTGGACTAAATCGGCCACCGTAGGAGTTAAAACGAAATCGGAATTGGGAGGAACAGAAACTAATATTTACTGGATGGTCATATACCTTTTCACCGCTAGATGGGGGAAAATATCACACAGTGTAGCTTTAAAATTGAATTTTTAAGTACAATCAACTTGGCTGTGGAAGTCATTTCAACTTCAATTATAGTATATTGATTTTTTTTAAATTAGTTGAATCAATGTATCATTTTTACAGTGTTTAGGTCTTTAAATAGGTTTTTATTGCCGCTTCCACAACCTTTTAAGGCCAAAATTGTACCGAAAGCGAGATAGTGCTGCATTTAACACAACGTGTGTGTGTGTCACATGCACTACGTCTCTGATGTTTGTTCAGACTTAAGACGAACAGAAGGTTCTGATCGGGTCATTGTCCAAAGAGAGATGAGATAAACATTTAAAAATCACCAATAAAGGATTATTGATGCAGCGAGTTTCACAATTACAGACGGTCAGTTAGTCAAACTTGCTGAGTGCCAATAGAACAGCTGATCGGTTTTATCATCACTAGACTTCAAATGTTATGACTCCAAACTCCTCTTAGATTGTAAAATGTCCTTTAATTATACACATATACATTTGTTTTTTACTCTATTTTATGTTATGAAGGTAAAAATCTTAAATCAGATCCCTTTGAAAAGTAGCAGCTCAAGTCTCCTCATGTATTTTTTAGATGTTTATTGAAAGGAATTAATACTTTTTTCAGCAAAAACGCATTAATTTGATCAAAAGTGACACTAAAGATATTGTATTTTCGAATAAATGCTGCTCTTATGAACTTTCTCTTCATCAAAGAGTCCTGAACAAAAACGCAAAATGGTTTCCACCAAAATATGAAGCAGCACAACTATACTGATAATACATCAAATCATCATATCAGAATGATTTCTGAAGGATCATGTGACACTGAAGACTGGAGTAATGATGCTGAAAATACAGCTTTGATCACAGGAATAAATGACATTTTACAGTTATTTTAAATTGTTATAATATTTCACAATATAACTGTTTTTTTATTGTATTTTTGAAAAGTTGTCTGAGCAAACTTAGGGTAAGATAATATGATAGTGATTTTAGCATCTGAGGGTCAAAGGTCAGGTCTGTGTTTAACGGTCTGCTGATTCGTCATGTGATGAAGTTGCCATTACAACTAAAACTAAAACCTTTTGCTATTTAATTATTATATTGATTAATAATGCATGTTAGCTAATCTGTGTGCTTTGTATATGTGCATTTCTGAAATGCATACCGTGGACAAATCACTTTAAATTGTAATGTAGACGCATACATTTTCTGTGAAGCTGCTTAGATATGTATTGTGAAGAGCGCTATACAATTAATGTGAATGGAATTGAATATTGTTAAAAAATATATATTAAAAAAATCAGCAGTTTCTTCCTCATTAAAGATTATTCAGTCAGTAAACTATTATTAGTTTGGTCACCCACGAGAATTTATGACCACCGAGTCCATGGTGACATAAGGAATAAACAAACATGTGTTAGTCGTGGTGTAATGCAAAGGCTTTCTCCAGATCCGCGCGGTACGTGTAGCCTGCGGCAAACAATAGTATGCTTGTTTTTCCTTCATGAAAATCATTCATAGGAGTGTGTTAATGTTTACTCTGCATGCGTGTTCTGCTTGATTAATCTGCTTTTGGACCCCCTGAAACGCCATACCCGACTCACACATCAGGTTTCCTCTTTTCAAAGGTAAATAGGTAAATAAAAAGATAAAGCGGGCTTTGTATTGAGTGTGCATGGGACATTGTCTTTCTGAGCTCAGTGTACTGGGTCAGGGAGAAATGAAGAAGGCTGATGTCCCTTGGAGACTTTTGACAACACGCAACCTTATTATTTGATAGCAGAGAATACACAAATACCAGTGGCTGTTTGATGTCCAGTTAAATATCAGGTATTCTTAATTTTCAACTGTACATTATAACGAAATAACGAATCTGTTTTATATCACTGCATTCACATTTGAAGTCAAAAAGTTTTCCACAACATTACTGATTACTTCTCAATCACTCCTGATCGTCTAGTGAATTAATATCATTTTGTCCAATAAATATCTTCCCTTTGTAAAGAGATTATTCGTTAAATTAGTATGCATTTGTGAGTTTATTTACAAAAAAACTACCATGGTGTTTAAGATACATATACAATATGAATATGGTAATCATTTGCTACTGTAGTATATATATATATTAATTAGTGGTACTACCATAGTATACATGTCCAAAATACCCTTAACCTTTTTTACTTATTACCACACTGTAAAAAATTATTTGGTTTATAATATAAAAATAAATAAAAAATATTGTCGGTTTAACTTAAAAAAGTAAGTAACCTGGTTGCCTTAAAATTTTGAGTTCATTGAAATTATAATTTTTTTTAGTTAATACAATGAAGGAAAATAAATAGAAACTCAAAAAATTATTGTATCAGAACCACATAAATTTAATTTTTTGTTTTTTGATAAATCAAGAAAATAGCACAATTTGGCATGTTTCACTGCATTATTACAAATAAAACACACACTTACGCAATATGCTTACAAAATCTTTTAATAATATTTGAATAAAGGGTGATGTCGATTCTCAAATGTTCATTGTATTAACTCAAATTTTACATTTCAATGAACTCAAAACTTTAAGGCAACCAGGTAAAATATTGTATTACAGTGGCATGGTATCATCTTTTTTAGGATGTATACTACCATGGTATACTTTGAAGTACCATGTAAATATTAATATCATACAGTATCAGTATGCTACTGTTCAATATATTTATAATTTATAGGTAACAAATGCTATTCTTTTGAATAATTTTTTTTAATAGTTTCCACATAATCAATATATAAAGAAGCACAACTGTTTTCAACATTGATAATCATAATACATGTTTCTTGAGCATCAAATCATCATATCAGAATGATTTCTGAAGGATCATGTGACACTGAAGACTGGAGTGATGATGCTGAAAATGCAAATTATTTTAAATTGTAATGATAATATTTAGCCTACGGTTACTGTGGGATGTTTGATCAAATAAACGCAGCTGTGGAGAGCATTAGGAAACTCACCAGAGTACCATGGTCTACTTTCAACATGTTTTTACATATCCTGCAAGATATTGGCGAGTTTCAGACTGTCCGATAAATAATGGCTGACCTCATTGTGTGTACAATGTGAAGATGTGATCGAGAACCGAGATTGTGTGTGCTGTTATTTACAGCTCGGCAAAACAACGACCCGTGTCGACTGAGGAAAATCCATCAAAACAACAGCGCGCGTCCCTCGTGAGATCTCAGTCCGAGTGGACGCGACACAAGATGCTCAAAACACTCATTAAACACGACCCTGCGTGGGAAAGGCTCCGTTATATCCAGTCATATACTTTGTACTGCTATTTCCAGAGGATTAAAGAACAGGTTTAGGTTCATTTCAATGTATTAAACGGTATTTTCACTATAGAGTAGCTTCACAAAGTCGAATCTCTTACCTTTAGACAAACGTGGGAGGCTTTTTGCTTCTGTAAATCCCTGAGTGAGTGACCCGTTGCGTGCTCCTCTTCTCCCTCTGTGGCTCATGTGAAGAGGATTTTCACGGAGATGAGTGAACAGGTGGGAGTGACACACCACTCCTCTTTTCTCTCCGGAGAGGGAGAGAGTGGGTGGAATTAATGCATCTGTAGTCACGGAGATGGTAAAGACTCGTTAAGTCACCGGCTTCAGTCCCTCTGAGGCTCCTGAGCAACACCACAACTCACTTTGTGTCAACAGGATAATGTGTTGTTACAGCTTCAAAGCAAAATATTAGGGGGTAATAGCCTAGTTGTGTATACCCCCCCCCCCCCCCCCCCCAAAAAAAAACCAAAAAGTGTGTCACAGTTTCCACATAATCAATATATGAAGCAGCACAACTGTTTTCAACATTGATAATAATCAGAATTATTGTATTGTAGAAATATTGCATTGTACATATAATGCAATTCTGTACTAATGCTTTATTATGAATGGTAGGCGTAATTATGGATTAAGAAAGAGGAAATTATAATAATATCTCATGAAAGGAACAAAAGATTCACTCGGACAATAATAAACTGATGTCACAATCCTGGCGGATCCCTATCGCAAAGCTCAAGACAAGAAAATCAAGAAAAACCAATCCATAATCTACCAGAGGAAATGAGTGTTTGGTAATTTGGGACCAATAACGTTGCTTGTGTACAAAAAATGAAAGAAAAAAGTGGTATAATAAAAGAAAAAGGTTAAAAAATGCGTCTTGTCTAATCAATTAAGCGCAGGTAAAGTTTGTAAATATATAATACAGTGTGACATATACACCAATCAGGCATAACATTATGACAACCTTCCTAATACTGCGGTGTTATCAGCCACCAAGATGATAGCAGCAGAACCTTTAAGTCCTGTAAGTTGCGAGGTGGGGCCTCCATGGATCGGATTTGTTTGTTCAGCACATCCCACAGATGCTCGATTGAATTGGGATCTGGGGAATTTGGAGGCCAAGTCAACACCTCAAACTCGTTGTTGTGCTCCTCAAACCATTCCTGAACCATTTGTGCTTTGTGGCAGGAGCATCATCTGCTGAAAGAGCCACATCCACCAGGGAATACCGTTTCCATGAAAGGAATTTGAGCTAGAGCAGCTCGTCTGTTTGATCGGACCACACTGGCCAGCTTTTGCTCCTCTTAATGAGCCTTGGCCGCCCATGACCCTGTCGCCGGTTCTCCACTATTCCTTCCTTGGAGCACTTTTGATAGAGACTGACCACTGCAGACCGGGAACATCCCACAAGAGCTGCAGTTTTGGAGATGCTCTGATCCAGTCGTCTAGCCATCACAATTTGGCCATTGTCAAATCGCTCAAATCCTTACGGGCGCCCATTTTTCCTGCTTCTAACACATCAACTTTGAAGACAAAATGTTCACTTGCTGCCTAATATATCCCACCCACTAACAGGAGACGTGATTAAGTTATTCACTTCAGTGATTATTCAGTGTACACACACACACGCACATATACAAACTTTTATGTTAATGCGAATAATCCCGATGAATCAATTTGAAACAATTATGAAAAGAAAATTCAAAAGCTCAGAAGAAAAAGTGACAACTGGAAAGATGACTGATAATTGGAAATATATATATATACCAGTATATATATTTTAAATAAACAGGTCTTAGAGGAAACTAAACAAGAATAAAAAAAAAAAGTTTGATCCAAAGGAAAAGAGGAAAAAGGAGGGTTGAAAAGCTCAAAAAAGAAATACTTCTAAAGGCAGAATCCATTACTAAAGTCAATTATGCAGATACAAAATGTGGATTGTTAAGAAACGATGACGTCATTCTTCCACCTGTAGACAAACCGGCATTTTCCCAACCTCAGCCAGCCAATTAAACAAGCAGCCGTCACTGTTCCTGACAAGCTCAAGGCCGTGTGTGTAGTTATGACTCAGCGCCTTCATAACACTTCAAACAAGGTCATTGTGCTTCATTCAGTCACTTTTTAATTTCTTCATCCACTGCACCAAATCTTTCTCTCTTAATAAAACATGAACCAGGAACTTGAAAGAAATGTAGGAGTAACGATGTACAAATGATAAAAACAGGACATTCACATCAAAACAACAACAACAACACAAAGAAATTCAAATGAACGTGGCACAAGAGGAACTTTCTTTATACCTGAGAGTTGAAGTATTCAATAACGCTTCCCTGTGCAGAGCAGATTTACAGCCATTCTCACGCGTTCATCATTGATAAACAGCATCACATGGTTTCCACTTTTCAAGGACCAAGAATGTAAAGTAAATGTAATAAATGTAAAAAAAAAAAGTCAAATGACTTTGCTCTTTTGTTGTGTAAACATACCCAAAGTCTTACACTGCAAGTGTTTTAGTGCACGTGCCTGTGTATGTGGGAATGTTTACATGTAGGCCTACACATTTAAAATAATTTCAGGTAGCTGAAATATGATGCTCGATTTACTAATGAACCGAGAGAGAAAAAACATCATAAGCCGGAAGAAAGGTTGATATTATCAACAGCACCAAAAGAGGTAACTCTATATTTTAAAGGTGACGTAGTTACACATTACTACATATATTTACTATAGTAATAACAGCAAATTATGTGTAACTAAAGGCAACTACCCCTAAACTAAACCGTAACTCTATAGTAAATACATGTAGTTAATTAGTATTACTTTTTTGAGTAAGAACAATGTAACTACATAAACTTAAAATAAAGAGTAACCCCAAAATAATCTACAAATGAAAGCATGTATTTGCATACCTTGAAGGAAATAATGTCCCTTTGCTTTAAATTTCAGTTTAACAAGATTCTAAAAGTTTAAACAGGAAAATAAATTGGTAACACTTTACAATAAG
Organism: Romanogobio albipinnatus; assembly: GCA_023566225.1. NCBI lineage: Eukaryota > Metazoa > Chordata > Actinopteri > Cypriniformes > Gobionidae > Romanogobio > Romanogobio albipinnatus. The sequence goes on from CM042240.1 coordinate 16,892,485, forward strand.
GTCTCGCTTTTAACAATAGCGAAGATGCATTAGATGTCATGAACTAACATCGGACAATATTACATTTATTAATTTGGCAACTCTTTACAATAAGGTTTCCTCTGTTAGCATTAGTTAGTTAACTATATTAGTTAACACGATTTAAGTCAATCAGCATACATTTTTAAAATCCAAAGTTAACATTAGACAATGACCCGTGAACTAACGAACATTAGCAAAGATTAATAAATGCTTTAAAAATGTATTGCTCATTGTTAGTTCATGTTAGAACATTCATTTTAGCCTGTGTTTATTTCAATATTTATTAACACTCTGGGGTTCTTCATTTATGGGTCACACTCAGGACCTTCGGGTCTAAAATGACCCGAAGGGCGGGATTAAGTTTAAAAAAGATTTGAGTAAAATCAATTAAATATATTTTTGTTCAATAATATTTTTTCTTTTCTTTTTTGGTGTTTTGAGATAATTTTATGATTTATAATTCATATTTAAGCAATAATTATGACCCATTTTTTCCCATTGAATATAATAAAAAATTTATATCTATATGTATATGTGTGTATATATATATATATATATATATATATATATAATATTTTTTTTTATATTAAAGCTGTATTTTATTTTAGAGTCAAGCCTAGGCCTCATGAAATAATTTTTTTTTACGAGATCGGTGGACACATTGAGCATTTTTTATCTCGCAATAGCACATTTTTACCACTATAGTGCATCTTGCGTTTTATACATAAAAAAAAAAAATCATAGCTTCATCGGAATGGTCCGAAATTTGGTGACTTTATTGGTACTTGGTATATGAACACCCAAAATTTTGGGGACAGGATTTGAAAAGTCTAAGTGGTCGTAAAAAATAGTCACACTCAGGACCTTCAGGTCAAAAATGACCCCCATAGGAAATGAATGGGAAATTGGCAAAAATATGAAAATACAGAGTTTTTTTGTGCATACAATCTACAAATCAGCCAGGATGCAGAAAAAAAGGGACTCAACAGTGAAGGGGTGAATCTCTAAAACATCAAGAGTGCAAAACAGACAAAAAAAAACTCACACAAACACACACTTATACACACAAAAACACACGCACACACAAATTAACGCGTGCCATTCCAAAAGCTAATTGTGTTTTTGTGTGTGTGTGAGAGTTTTTTTGTCCGTTTTGCACTCTTGATGTTTTAGAGATTCAATTTCAATTTCCCATTCATTTCCTGTGGGGGTCATTTTTGACCCGAAGGTCCTGAGTGTGACTATGTTTTTTACGACCACTTAGACTTTTCAAATCCTGTCCCCAATTTTTGGGGGTGTTCATATACCAAGTACCAATAAAGTCATCAGGTTTCGGACCATTCCGATGAAGCTGCGATTTTTAACATTTCTTATTTTAACACATTTATTTTAAAAATGTGGGTCAGAAATGACCGAAGAGCCCCAGAGGGTTAATACATTTTTAAACTCAAAAGATCTGTTAACATTACTTCATGCACTGTGAACATGAACAATTAACAAAGATGAACACATGCTCTGCAAATATAAATTGTGCATTATTAGGTCATGTTAGCAAATGCAATAACGAATGTTAACAAGTGAGAATTTATTGTAAAGTGCTACCAAAAAAGACAACTGAAGCGTATGGGGAAAATGCGCAAAAGTTCCATTGTGGCTTAACTTGTCTGTTAATATATATAATAATATATAATAACATGACTAGGAATATTTCAGACTACATACAAGGCTGGACAAGACGATGTAAAATAAAGGTTTTTATGTAGTAGTATGGTTTTCTGCAAGGTGCAGGAGACGCATGTTAAGTATATCACCCTGATTGTATGATTGAGATATCGGATTAACAAAAAACAGGTGTAAAATTTAATATGTTTGTCCATGCAGTGTCAGCAGAAGTAGTTTGTTTTTCTGTGTCCAGCACAGGAATGAGAGAGAAAAAGAACACCGTCAAGAAAACGAATGGTTTTGATTCTCCCGATCAATGTCTCTGTGTTTTTGCAGGTCCATATGTCCTCCATTCGATTATTTATCAAGCGGAAACGTTTTTTTGTACTCATAAAAACACACCTAAAAGTGCACAAATGCAATTACTGCTAAAGAAACACTTTGTTCAGCAGTGTTCCTAAATCTTCTGCACATACTATTGAGTTTTTTGCCCTCTTTTTAAGTGTCTTTCAGGTCGGCTGTTTGTCTGGATGGCTCTTAAGTTTGTGGAACTTGACGCTGTCGAGTTTCTCGAAGCGTTTGCCGCAGTGCTCGCACGTGTAGTTGAAGTGGGCTTCAGACGTGTGTTTCCTCATGTGCCAGTTGAGTGACGCCCGCTGTCGACACTGATACCCGCATATCTCACATCTGTGGGAACAGGTTCAAGAAAAACACTTTTCTTGTGAGTAACCACTATGAAGTGACATTAAATATAGCAGACGTGCCCATATGAACCTCAGTACTTTCAATGAACTCACTGTAACGGCGTCTCTCCCGTGTGTGTTCGTCTGTGCACCTCTAAATGATTCTTGCGTTTGAACGACTTGCCGCAAGTCTCACAGATAAAGTCTCGTACACCTGCATGAGAGAAGGTAAATATACGTTTAGTTGATTAAAAAAAGTAATCTATTTAACCCTTCTGGATTTTCCAGCCTTTTGTATAGCTTGTAAATCTCTCATTATGTTATATATAGATATCCAGATCTTGGATTCAGGACATGTTTCGTATTTCTTTTTCGATCTGACCGATCGTTGATCTGAGCTTATGCACCTCAGTGTTCAGTTCACTCAAGCTTATTCACTTAAAAAATGTGCATAAGCTCAGATCAATGAGGCCTATGATCAATCAGATCCAAAAACAAATGCAAAGCCTGTTTTAACTGATAAAAACAAGAAAGATTGAATCCAATATTTAATAACATATCATAACAAGAGATTTTTTCTTTGTAGGCCGGTCATTTCTGACCAGAAATACCACAAGTGTATTAAGGTCGAGGGGGAAAAAAGCACAAAAATGGTCAAAAGATTTTTGGAAGTTGTTATACCATGTGTAAGCAAAGCCAGTAAGTTTTATTCCAATAGTCCAATAACATTAAAGGGATAGTTCACCCTGAAATGAAAATAAAGCCATCTTTTACTCACCCTGCTGTTGTTCCAGAGCCCTATGTCCTTCTATCTTTTTCGGACCTCAAAAGCAGAAATTAAAAAAATAGTCCTACACGCGCTCCTTCCTATAATGGCAGTGAATAGCGACCAGGTGTCACATGTCTGTCCTGTCTTGTGGAGCACATGTGGTGTGTTGTTGTTTTGGGCTGTGCTCTTGTCTTTGTTTGATCCCTCCCCCTTGTTAGCTGATTAGTGTTTGATTTCTTCCACCTGTTCCCTCCTGATTTCTTCCCCTTTATATAGTTCCCATGTGTTCACAGTCTTTGTGGTTACGTTGTGATGTCTGCGTTTTCCTTTCCTTGTGATCCGCTCCCTGTCTTCCCTTCCCTGTTATCCGCGCTCTGATTTAGGTTTGTTGTTTCTTTCATTTATGTTGTTTTTGATATTTGTTATGTTTTCCCCCTTATGGGTTTTTTGTTTGTGTTTATGTTTATTTTTTATAATAAATTAATTCCGTTTTCCTGCTATTGAGTCCTCACCTCAGTTTCCTCAGTCATCCCGTGACACCAGGCTAAAACTAGGCCTGTCGCGATAGTCAAATCAATTAATCACACAATAAAAAAAATGAGCTCGATCATTTTTCCGGCCGCGATAATTTCCAGCGTCCGTTTTTATATATTACAATATAAATAATAAATGTTGAAATTGTTAGCTTTCAGTTATACTGTAATGGAACGTCATTAATGTTTCATAGAGACATCGGTGATACTGGCCTTCATTCATAAAAAAATGACAATACAACACATATTTAAAATATGCTGTCAATAAATAGTTTCTACATTAATTTGGAGAGCAACTGAAATGATTACAATATCAAAACATTAAAAACGTATTAATCGTGATTAATTACAGAAAAAAAATGCGATTAATTAGTAAAAAAAAAAAATGTAATCGATTCCCAGCACTACCTAAAACACAATCATCCGTTGCAGTTTTCCAGCTGTTTATTCAAGTGCATTTTTTTGTTAACACACTGAGAGTCCATTGCTTTTTTTCTTTTGTTCATTTATTGTGGATATTTAAAATGCTTTCCGTTTTCAGTGTTAAATAGTCTTTAGAAAAAAAAGTTGATTGATCTTTGAAAAGGTGTACCTGCATTATTATGCCATTATCATTATTTTAGATGAAAATGGTCTCAGAATGACAATATTATCGTTTATCGCAATAATTTCTTGGCCAATTTATCGTCCAGCAAAATTTGTTATCGTGACAGGCCTAGCTAAAACATTACAAAAAATTATACAAACGTATCACGCAATGATACAGTGAGACACATGCCATACATGGAAAGTGTTCAGGAGTAATACTATAAGGTTTTGCGAGAAAGAAACCGTATTATTCAGTCAAAACACTGAGCTCGACCATTACTCTGTAGGCGCTGGCGCTCATGCTTACTATAACTCGCACTGTTGTCATGGTACCCAGGATAAGCACAAACACCCACCATTTTGAAAAATAATGCTCAATAGAAACAAAAGCAACTCATCTTTTCTATAAGGTAGGCCCTATATAATAAGAAATAATACTATAATACTAATAAGGTAAACCTCCTGAAGTGAATGTTGTGTACTGGTTGCCATGACAACAGTGCGGCTGCTGACGGCACGCTCTCACAGGAGTAACGGCCGAGCTCAGTGTTTTGACTGAATAATACGGTTTCTTTCTCGCAAAACCTTATAGTATGCCTCCTGAACACTTTCCATATATGGCGCGCGTCTCACTGTATCATTGCGTGATACTTTTGTATAATTTTTGTAATGTTTTAGCCTAGTTGCTAATCACTTCCATTATAGGAGGATGACCAGAAAACAACCAGAGAAGTAACATTTAAATCGTCTTTTAACTTGATCAATATCATTAATAAAAACCATTTTTGTAAGTAAACAAACACATTTCCAAAAACTCCTGAAAATGACTATGAATTAATTTTGGTTTTAGTAGCACGATATACTTTAAAAGTTTCAAATTTTATAATCTGCCTTCATAAAAACGAAAATGCCACTAGAAAACTGTAAGAAAGGAATTTCTGTAAATCATATTTAAATGATATCAGTTAACACATTAACTTTGGTAGCCATAAAATACTAAAGGGGCTTATTACACGACGCCATTTTCAGCTAAACACATACAACCTTTTATGCGTTTTGGCCGTTCATTTACACAACAATGGCGTTTTGGGGCCTGAAAACTTTTGCAAACTTTTGAAAACAGGTTTCAAAGTGCAAGTTTTTGAAAAGGGTGACACCATGCGCATGCGTATTACACAAGTGGCAACCTCCCGCAGTTTCTCTTGAAGCCAATACGGAAGTGCCTCAAACTGCAATTCACCGACTGGCCACTAGGGACAGGATCCAGAAGGGAGCAGAATCTCATTGAGCCCCATGTTAAAATGGCCAACTTTAGAGCAGAATAAAACATGTTTACAGTCTGGTACAAATTGTGGTTTTGGTCTATACGGCTCATTTTGCCCTTCATGACAACTGTGAGGGGGGTGAATTTTTTTATAACTCATTCGTTTACATTATATTGAGCCTTAAAGTTCTGCATAATTAAGGGCGTGGTCACTTTGAGTGACAGGTGGATTCCCGTGAGCTTGCGCACCTCAGCTCCGCCTCCGCCTCAGCTCCACCCGCGTCCTGCCCACGTCCCGCCTCTTTGCCCATTTTCTGTTTCCCGGAAGTGACGCGCTCCCAAGATGGCAACGGCCTACACTAGGCTTCAGAAACGCTCTTCAGAAACCTACGGGTGACGTCACGGACACTACGTCCATATTTTTTTACAGTCTATGGTATTACATGTTCAGTCTACAGGCGCTTAGTGTTTCTTTACAAGGTGACATCGCCAACTACTGGCCTGGCATGAATAATACAGCGCTTTTACTCGTTTTTGCAGATCCATGTGAGCAGGGATCATTTGACAACGTTGTCATCTGTATGCGCATATGAAAAACGTTTTGGTTTTAGTACATTGTTGCCGTGTAAACGTACTCTAAATTTAAATATACTGAAAACATAAAACTAGAAAGCTGAACAACTACACCTAAACTAAAGCTACAGCAAGAGAATGTAAAAAAATGCTTGAAATGTTTTCATTTGTAAATGCACGTAAATTGAAGAGGACAAACTGCACATAAGAACTTCAGGCTGCGTTTACATTGGCACAAAAAATCTGGCACAGATTGGAATTGGTTGCACACGTGTAAACACAAAAATCTGCACGATTTTTTCGCAATCCGATCTGAGCCACTTCCAAAATGTGGTTTTAAATCAGACATATCCAATATTTGGACATCCAACTTGCGTCTAAACACGCATATCCGATTTCCCTTGGAATTCCAAGCCATCACAAGGCAAGGGCGACACGTTTGCCCACAATTTATGAAGCAGACGTGCCTGTATACTAAAATTCACAGCTTTTTTTTATTTAGGTGGGAACTTTATATGTTTATCTAGATATCTTTTCCTAGAAAGAAATTGCGTGCACTTGCATACTCAGCAGCTGGTTTTCAACATCTGCCCGGTTAATTTAAAAGAAAAATAAGCTGCACTACTGCTGAAAGCTACATTATATTTCTCACGCCATCGATGAGGTGATAACTTAGCTTTTTCATTCGAATTCATTCAAATAAATGTAATCTTACCTGCTACTTTATTTCACTTCAGAATTCTAGATCGAACGAGCCGTGGATAAAATACCAAACGAAAATGACCTTTATTATCTGTTCTATACCCATTTGTCAGATTTCGTGAAACAAAGCTGTTAACTTATCCATTCTGGCAGGTAATCATGGCCAGCCAACGTGAAATATATATATAATTTTAATAGCACGGCCATTCAAAACCAGAGGGTCTAGCATGTACATAGCAAAGCCATTAATGACAACTATTTTGGGCGGGAATTAATATAACCGCAGATATCGGATACCAGTCGTGTCTAAAGTGAATGTAAACAGACGGGCCAAAAAAAATTATTAAATGGATATGGTCAAAAGTTTGGATCGGTGCATTACAGCATGCAGGGTAAATGTAGCCTTAGTTATCATATAATAAGATATGGACAATTATAGTGTTTGTTTCTGGATTAACACAGTGAGCAAATAATATTTGATGCATGTACCTGAGTGTATGATCATGTGCCGATGAAGATGGTTGGACAGATAAAACTTCTTCCCACAGCCTGGATGAGGACAGACTTTGGTCCGGCCCTTCCTGTGCACCAGGTTCACATGATTCTGTCCAATGTGCATCAGAAAAACATCCCATGACACATTTTATAGCCAGAAGCAGAAAGTGTGATTTATTTTTTCTGTAATTTGCTGCTCGTCAGACATGAGCTCCATGAGATCGTGCTCTTGAGTGTCAAGCCTTCTCAGAAAACTAACTGACCCACATTTGTAATTACATATGCATTTGTTATCAATGCGATTAATCTGATGAGGCAAAAATTAACCAACTCAATAAATATTTAGCAGGATTACAGTCCAGCGTTCACAATATTTAACCCATCCTGTGCGAAGGGAACGTTCTTTTTATTTCCTGTTGCTAAGGTTCACTGAACAATCAGAGTGTCTCCTTTGTGATGAACAATAAAACAAGACAAAGCACCTGGCAGTTCAGGTTTACATCAATGCATTTCACAGGGTATAATTTCCAGCGTCTATTTTTATCTGTTTGCACTGTGGCTTTGGGGATCCTCTGGCCACAGGCTCATTAGACATGCACTGCGCACATGACCTCACCTGGAAACTGCTAATGGCCACGTACACCTGGCTGCAGCCTTCATACGGACAGTGGAACATCTTCAGCATGCCATCTGCCTCTATTACTGGACCCCTCCGGCTCCTCTTAGACCTGCAACACAAACATACGCCATTTCAAAGACTTCATGCATGGATACTGTTGATGTCCCTAACTGAGTGGCTTCATTTCATTCTGTAGACAGAGCATGATATTATGGCTACGTTTTGGGCTTTTATCCGCACTGACACCAAACTGAACGTTTTTTGAAGACGCTCTCCCAAGCGGATAAATTTGAAAACGCCTTTATCAAGTGGACTGCAAAAACAGAAGTATTTGATAACAATAATGTGTTTAGTCACATGATGCATATTTTACCTATAGGCATCTACACTCACCTAAAGGATTATTAGGAACACATGTTCAATTTCTCATTAATGCAATTATCTAATCAACCAATCACATGGCAGTTGCTTCAATGCATTTAGGGGTGTGGTCCTGGTCAAGATAATCTCCTGAACTCCAAACTGAATGTCAGAATGGGAAAGAAAGGTGATTTAAGCAATTTTGAGCGTGGCATGGTTGTTGGTGCCAGACGGGCCGGTCTGAGTATTTCACAATCTGCTCAGTTACTGGGATTTTCACGCACAACCAATTCTAGGGTTTACAAAGAATGGTGTGAAAAGGGAAAAACATCCAGTATGTGGCAGTCCTGTGGGCCAAAATGCCTTGTTGATGCTAGAGGTCAGAGGAGAATGGGCCGACTGATTCAAGCTGATAGAAGAGCAACTTTGACTGAAATAACCACTCGTTACAACCGAGGTATGCAGCAAAGCATTTGTGAAGCCACAACACGCACAACCTTGAAGGCGGATGGGCTACAACAACAGAAGACCCCACCGGGTACCACTCATCTCCAGTACAAATAGGAAAAAGAGGCTACAATTTGCACAAGCTCACCAAAATTGGACAGTTGAAGACTGGAAAAATTTTGCCTGGTCTGATGAGTCTGGATTTCTGTTGAGACATTCAGATGGTAGAGTCAGAATTTGGCGTAAACAGAATGAGAACATGGATCCATCATGCCTTGTTACCACTGTGCAGGCTGGTGGTGGTGGTGTAATGGTGTGGGGGATGTTTTCTTGGCACACTTTAGGCCCCTTAGTGCCAATTGGGCATCGTTTAAATGCCACGGCCTACCTGAGCATTGTTTCTGACCATGTCCATCCCTTTATGACCACCATGTACCCATCCTCTGATGGCTACTTCCAGCAGGATAATGCACCATGTCACAAAGCTCCAATCATTTCAAATTGGTTTCTTGAACATGACAATGAGTTCACTGTACTAAAATGGCCCCCACAATCACCAGATATCAACCCAATAGAGCATCTTTGGGATGTGGTGGAACGGGAGCTTCGTGCCCTGGATGTGCATCCCACAAATCTCCATCAACTGCAAGATGCTATCCTATCAATATGGGCCAACATTTCTAAAGAATGCTTTCAGCACCTTGTTGAATCAATGCCACGTAGAATTAAGGCAGTTCTGAAGGCGAAAGGGGGTCAAACACTGTATTAGTATGGTGTTCCTAATAATCCTTTAGGTGAGTGTATGTTTATAATAGTATATGCTAAGTGCTATTCATTTTTCACAGTGTTGCTAAAGATACAGTGCTTAATGTATTAGACCACACAAATATTTTAGGAATCTGCCAAAAACTTGTTTAAAACTAAAACTTGTATTGTTATTTATTAGGTAAATAACAAACTGAAACAACTAAATAGTCTTTATTCACACACATCATAACCAAAAAACGTAATATTTTGTATGGCATCCTCTAGCCTTGATAACAGCTTGCATTCTTGCTGGTTTTTGTTTTTATGTACAGTACTTTCCCACAGCCTCTGTGGTTATTGACTTCCAAATAGTTTCGAGTTGTTCCCAAAGACTTGCTTTTGATGAAACGTGTGAGAAATCGATCTTTGAATCCACTAAATCCCAAATTTGTTCAACAGGATTCAAGCCCGGACTTTGACTTGGCCAACTGTGACTAAAGAGCTTACACAAACTGCTGGATTAACCATTACAGAAATATTAAAACATGATTTTGGTAATCCCCAATACTGTTAGTTTTGGCTATTTAGTCAATACTGTCAGCTGTGGCACACACCTTACATTGGGTGGTGGTCTGATAAATTTGTTAAAGGTCCCGTGGCGTGTTTTTTTTATTTATTATTTAATAAATGTTTCCTGAGGTGTACTTATATTGTTAGTATGGTTTTTACATCATAAAATGCCATAATTTAGAAATAAAAGGCATTTTTTCTATCCTGCTATTAGCCTCTGGCTTGAATGCTCCGTTTCAAGGGGCGTGTCTGCTGTGATACTGCAATGAAAACGCCCACTGATGTGATTGGCTGACATCTTTGCATTTGAAAGTATTAGAATTAGTATTAGATTATGTGGCGGAGGGGGCGTGGTTTATCAAGGTTTATCTGCCAGAGAGAGACGGAGAGCTGGAGGAAGATTGCTGAGAAAGTTATATTGTACTGAGTTGTGAGAGCGCTGTGAGTGCAAGTTTATTTTGTTTGTATCTGAGAGTTCTGAATAAACACGAGTCCCAGTCACGCCGTCCTGTCTTCTTTCTCCTTATTCTACGAACTTTGTAACATGTGGAATTCCTCTCGAATACTTTTACTAAGTTTTTTACTATTAAAGCTGTCGAGATTAATGAACCGTGAAAGTGTTGATTATAGCATTATTTGTAGATCTTTTCCCATCACATGAAAGACTGCAGTGATGAGCATTGAGTAGATGACAGTAGCGTGAATGCGGTGATCTCGTCATTGCAACGCGTTTTCTCTCACAAAATGCTTTGGCCACAACTAACAGCAAACACAATATCGATATGAATACAGTAAGAGCTTCACTGTGCAGCATAACAGCGTCATTCATTATAACGGCAGTTTGGGAAAGTGTGCAGATACACTCGCGACATGTGATTGACAGCTTCGAACATTATAAAGAGTGTTCTTTGATCGCTTTCTGTAGTTTAATCACAATTTAAATAACAGATTTGTTTCATGCTACTCAGAGAAACAATGTGAAGTTGATCGTTTAGTCACTGGCTTGATTCACTGATGCATAAACGATCTAGAAAGAAAGTCTGTGTGAACTTGAATGATTAGCTACACATCAGAAATCACTGATCACAGATCAGGCATTAATGAACACTGTTACTCACTGTTTGTGGCGGTGCTGTCGAATCCATATTGTAAAAGTCTGTTTGTAAAGCCTGTGCTGACATCGCGACTGAATTAAATGTAAAAAAATAAACCGAATACATTTTCTCCAAATTCTCTGGGCGGGCAAAGCAGAGGAAGGGGAGGAAACCTTTCCCCATATGACGACATACAGGGAAGATTCCAGATCGGCTCGTCTGAGCTTTCATTTTCTCAAAGGCAGAGAAAGACACCCAGAACTCGGTTTACACCTATCGAAATTTCTAGCCACTTGGGGACCATATACAGGCTAGGGGGAACTCATATTAATGTTAAAAAACCTCATAAAGTGAAATTTTCATGTCATGGGACCTTTAAGTTACTTTGTAACTGCAAAGATGCTTACTCGCGTTACTCGCAATTGCTGTCCTGTGGCAAAACAAACATAACTTCAGCAGTGCTTGACTAAAATAATCTTTATCGAAAAGAGTCAAAAAAATTACACACTGCTATTTCTGCTCCCCTAAAAGTTATATGGGAGCAGATATAGCAGTGTGCCGTTTTTTTTCTTCACTTTTTTTCCTTCAATTGCGACCATACATGGAATGGCAATTGAGTGTGACCTGAACGCACCAGTAAGTAGTGAGATATTTTGCTAATAAAATAAAGAATAGCGTGAGAACTTTATGTCTGGTCTCTCGCTCATCATCAAGCTTTTATTACATTTTATAAGATAAAGCATCTTCTGACGTTTCAGTGTGGACTAGAAATTTGACAAACGAAAATGCTGTTGTCCAGATTAATGTATATGTGGCCTATGTAACATTATGTGCCAAAACGTTTATGAGATTTGTGAGGAGTTTTTAGTCCACAGTCAAATAATAAAGCACACTCCATAAAATATGATAATGCGATTTTTTTAATAGTGCAAAAACGAGCCACAACAAAGCTTATAATGAGTATGCTAAGGTGTTCTTAGCGATTATTTACTGTCTAAAGAAGCATAATGGCTATTTCTTCTAATAAGCGTTTTCATACATATATCAATTTCATATTTTTAGGTTTGAGGTGTATGAACCTGTATGTCATGTATTACCCAACCCAATCCAACCCAACAAAAAAATGCTGAAGACTCAATATCCTAAAATAAGGAGCCGTTTAATTCCTGGAAAATCAGGCATGTGAACAAAGGCGTAACAATAACAGTTAAGGAGTGTTCAAAATTAGGACACTCGGATGTCTAAAGCCTGATGTCAGAGACTTTGAGTCAATAATACAAAAATAGTAATGGTGTGTATAAATAACACTAATTTTAAAAATAACTGTTTTCTATTGTAATATGATGTAAATTAAATGTATGTGTGATCAAAGCTGAATTTTCAGTATCATTACTCCAGTCTTCAGTGTCACATGATCCTTCAGAAATCATTCTGATATGATGATTTGATGGTTGAGAGGTTTCATGTTTTGTGTTTTCTTAGTGGCTACTGTGCAAAAACTTGACTAACCTACTGAGAGATTGCTGAAGCTTCTTCGGACAGTGTGTTTCTTCACTGGGATCCAACAACTGCTTCTCACCCAGATCTGAAACCGTTAAACATCAACAGAGTGTCTTCATAATATTCCTATTTTAAAATATCCTTAAAATAGCATAGATTACTGACACCAGTTAAAATGACACTAAACTCATAAGGAAGTAGTTAAAAGTTGTTAAACGGTTTCGAAAAACACACATTGCTAGAACACTATGATTGCCTTATGAGTCACGTTTAAGAGCCGAAACACAGGACAGGTCAGAAGTGAGGAACATGAAACCTGTATCGTCGTTAGGATGTGACGTCACTTCTGACTGGCACATCTGATTATACGACATGTCTCCGATCAGAGTACATGTGACCTCCTCGACATCACCGCCGCCCACGTTCAGCTGAATGCCTTCAGACGTCAGAGCCTCATAGCTGGGACCTGTAATTATGATCAGCTGCGGGAAGGAAGAAATAGAGTAGAAGTTATTCAAAGTGTAGGATTTAATATTGAATATTCTGTTTAACCCGTATGAATTAATTTCTTCTGCACAACTCAACAATAAAATATCCTGAAGGATCTGCGAGCTGCTGTTATTCATACAATGAAAGTACATTGTGGTAAGTAGTTGTCAAGTAGCAAAAAGGACAAAAAGTACCACAGAGGTATCATAAAAGCAGTCCATTTAACCTGTAGACTCAGTGTCTTTTCTGAAGTCATATGATAGCTGTGTGATAAACTGCTGTGTTCTGCATATTCACATTTCAGAGTCATATGGGTGAGGTTTATGGTGCTTTTTGCAGTTTGACAACCCCTGGACAGAAAATATTAAGCCTTTAGTACATGGAAAGTGTAGCTTGCAAAAATCATATTGTATATGGCAGGAAAAAAAGTCATATGTCAACAATAAAAAAATAAATAATAAAACAACAATAAAAAAAAGTCTTAACTTGCATCTCAAGTTTTGCAACAACATGCAGTCGAGGAAAAAAATAAGTAGTTATTTTACAGAAAAAGGTCTCCTGCAACAGGTTTACATGCATGCAAGGTCAAAAAACACTTGATTTTCTCATAATATACATATGTCTGAAATGGTTTGGTAAAGGATTTGGTCTCTCTAAACCACTCCTTTCTGAGATGGTTCAGTGTGTTGTGATTGGTCTACTCTGCTCTGATTGGTCTGCTTACAGCTCTTGATGAAAATTAAATTACTATATCTGAATTTCAGCCCTTCAACACTTGATACACGATGAATGATATGAACAGTAATGATGGCGTTGGCTTTACCATATCAATTCAATTCAAGCACGAATCCTCATCCTTTAGAAGTGCATTAAAGTAGATTTACTTTAGCAGTGCAGAAAACAGCATCTTCTTGAAAACACAAACCAAACTCTTCCAGTCTCAGCTACAACTACAGTGTTTGAGGGTTAAAGTAGACGTGAAGACCATAGGCTGGCAAAGGCAACCGCAAACGCAAATTTGTTACAAACATGTTACAAGCAGGAAGTAAGACTAGAATTACTGAGGGCTTGTTTCAGGCAGTTCAGAATAGTTCTTTCTTTGGGAAGACAATAACTCTACTTTATCTGCACTATTCACAAACAGCTAATATTACACATCTGAAAAAGGCGATGTGCACCACTGAAAAAACATACACCAGACATGCAAATGCATTAATTTGACTGCGAACGGTCAACATGTCCTAAAAATTGTCTTAAAACTGGATATTCCCTTTCTGTGGCATATCCATAGGGGTCAATATATACAATGCAATTCAAAAGTGTCCAATGACAAAGCAAGCAGGAAGCAACAAGAAAAGCAGCTCACAAATTCACAATGCAAAACAAGTAAATACCTGAACAGTACAACCCTTTTACAATGACTTTTTTCACAATTACATTATCAAAGCCGTGTTGTCGAATGTAACTGAATGTAAAAATGAATGCATTAAATAATGAGTCAAGTAGATTGAAGCTGATATTACTTTTGTTTAATTTATCACACTAAAAAATGGAAGGTGAAGTTTAGCCTATTTTACTTTTTTTTAATTTTTTTGTGTAATTCAGGAAATACTTTTTAATTTAAATCAGAAGGAAAGATAAATACAAAAAGGTAGTACTACTTTTCAATTTAAATAATTAAAAATAGCCTTAATTCTTTAGGCAAAATATTATTTCTTTCTTCTAATTTTTGTTGTGAAACCCAAGTATACAGCAGAAATATTATGCAGTATGCCAAGTAATACCAATTTCTATTTGTAACAATATTTCTCAACTTTTTTGACTCCAAGGTCCCCTATTGTCAAAGACAACATCTGAAGGGCCCCCAAGATACTTCTGCTATAAAAATGGCTTGTTTTCTTTTTTTTTTTTTTTTTACTAGGAATGTCAATTTAAATGAATGCATTTAAGTAGATTATATTTATAATAAAATGTAATTAAAAATAATAATTAAAATAAATCCAGAAAAATCCAAATCCAGTTTCAATCACTGAATATTCTTCAGGGTTTACACTTTATATTCAGAATAACTTTACATTACTTTTGTGATTGTTACATTACTAATCGTCGCAGTTGTTTGCAATCTAAAGCGTTTTTTTCTCATAATTTTAAAGTATATTTTGTCATATTTTAAATCATTTTACATCATCTTGTGTCCCCCTTGGGCAATGGTTCTCAACCTTTTCGCCTCAAAGGCCACCCAACTTAAAGTATAAAGTCAGAATATTTTAATATATCAATACTACACATTTTATTAAGTCATCTTCTGAGGAGTTTAAGTATCCTCCTCCGGCCCCCTTGTAAGTTTGCTGAGGCCCCTAGTGATTGAGAACCACTGCCACTACCACTGCTTTGACCTACCTGAGATCCCTCCAGTGTAGAGTGCTGGTCCGGTAGCTCACATTCGCCCATCACCGTCTGCAGATCCTGACTCTCAAACAGCTCGCTCTGAGCTGAGGTGGCCGCTAACGACGGGATGCTCTCTTCCACACCTTTTCCAGAACCATCATCTCCATCCTCCCTCTCCCGCCTATCCGTCAAGGGCGCTGTGACAACCATGCATTCATATCTCTCCTCTGAGCCCCCTCCACCCTTTTCGTCATTTTCTAATGTTCTTGAACCGTCTGCCTGCTCTGTGACAGGGTCCACCTCTCTCGCTGCATCCCGATTCGAGGTTTTTTCATCAGACTCGGCTTCTCGGTTCATGAGCACCTCCATCTCCCACACGGCCTTGTCGCTCAGACAGTGTTCTGAGGCGGGAGGACTGCTGTGGGCCGCAGGGGATCCTGGGAGATCATTGAGGGATGTGCATGTCATCTGATGCTCCATCTGAGATTCATGTTCATCATCGTCTTCCAACTCATTAACTGCATCTGCAAGAAGTAGAGATTTAATTCATTATTCGATGTTAAATACAATATGACAGAATGGGGGTGTGTGAGTTGATGAAAATCTAATAATTATTTACATTTAAAAAAAAAAGTGATATTCCAATAAATAAATGGAGGTGCACAATTAATGGAAATAAAATAGGAACCATAATAGTGATAATTTAAAGGGTTAGCTCACCCAAAAATGAAAATTCTGTCATTAAAGGGGCACTTCAGCGCTGGAAAGATGAATGTGAATTTAAACTGGGTCATTTATGTAGGAGAAATGTGAAATTATTTTAGAAGTTGGTGCCTTCAGGACTGAGAAAAGACAGAAAATTTATTTTTGGCTCATACAGATGAAAGATAACAACTCCCAGAATGCACTTGCTTCGCTGCCCTACGAGGCCACGCCTACCGGTTACATCACTTGCCCACCGCCGCACCACCCCACCATCGTTTTGATTTTTATAGTAATAAAATAATTTAGTTCAGTTAGAGAACAGACACTACAATTAAAAACTGAACGTTTCTGCTCCATACAGCACGAGCCGAATGAGAGTCGCAGCACAAACGCAGCAGGAGTCAGATTTCATTCATCATGAGAGCGAATAGCTGACAGAGAAGATGATCACGGAAGATTTGGTTTCAAAGCAAAATGTAATAACGCCTATTTAAGTGAGTTTTCATGAACCCACAATTCAAGCAACCCGCCCCCGAATTGGCACTAATTCTAAACCGAAATTAAATGAGCACGGCCGCCCAGCATTCATTCACGGCCGCACAGTCATTCACGGTGCATGTCCAGCCTGGCACGTTTTCAGTTCATTCCTATGGAAGCTTAACTTTCATAGGAATTCATTGAGAACACTCGCTTTGCTCCGCATCGCTCCGTTATCAATGCCCGAGCGGCCGTGCGCATTTACATTCTGTGAGTGAGATCCCACCCCCTATGGGCGGGTTGAGAACATGCAGAACTAGTCTCTAGCTTCTGGGCAAAATCCGAGAGCTCTCAGGAACCTCCATATATAGTTATTTAATTAACACCTTCAAGACCTATTTGTTAAAATAGTCCATGTGACTCCAGTGGTTCAACCTTAATTTTATGAAGCAACAAGAATACCATTTGTATTTGCACCCAAAAAGTATTTTCGTCGCTTCATAACATTTTAGCTGTGTTCACACCAAACGCGAATAGAGCATCAGGAGCGAGTGATTTCAATGTAAAGTGAATGGAAAGACACGTTGACGCGCATCTGGAGGTACTGCGGCACATTAGACGCGTTTCGCGCGGCACGATGGAAGCGTTTCCACTTCGTTTGTGCGAATCGAGGGTCTCGTGTGCATTCACACGTTTGAAGCAAATTCACGTCTGACGCCCGAGTTGAAAAATTTGAACTTTGGCGTCAATTCGCGCTGCGTTAACCAATCTGCTCGCTGCTGTCACGTGGTGAAGTGACGTGATGAGAAACCCTGCATAATTTAAAAATACTACTATTGTGTCACAAAATGTAGTTTTAAGACTTTTTCAGGTGAGAATGTAGTTGTTTAAAGCTCAAATCTGTGGTTTATTTATAAAGAGAGCGCCTATTTAAAAAAATTCATCTTGCGTTTTTGGAGTTGTGAGATCCAGGCAATCACCGGGCACTCAGCGCTCATTAACCCCGGTGAGAGCAGCCTTTCCTCGGCTAGTCCTTCTGACGTTGGCCGCTGGCTCTGATGTCTCTGTAGTGGTTAAACATGAGATATAATTCACCTTGTGTAGATCTAACAGGTGATCTGGTGTCATGAATCTATAATTTGTTGTCTGCCAAATCGTTTTGACTGAGGGCAAAGAGAAGTTTCATAACAATTTTTTGGGGATATTTAAATATACATCCAGTGAAGATAATGTAGGCTAGGTAGTGCGTTGCCTGGACCACATTTGTGTGGCTATTATTGTTTAATATATTTTTTTAATGAAAATGAAGAGAGGCAGAGTGGTGTTTTATGACATTTCTCCTAGAGCGCCTTGAACACGTCTATTCCGCTTCAAACGCTCAATTTATACGCGCGTCCAATTCGCTGTGGACGCACGCATGTGTGAATGGATTCAAAATGTTCAAGCATCCAACTAGACGCAGTAGATACGATTGTGACACTCTATTCGCATCTGGTGTGAACGCACCATACGGTTGAACCACTGGAGTCACATGGACTATTTTAACGACGTTTTTACTGCCTTTCTGGACCTTGAAAGTGTTATTAAATAGCTGTCTATGGAGCAGCCTGAGAGCTCTGGGACGTTTGGAACAACGTGAGGGGGAGAAATTAATGACTGAATTTTCATTTTTGAGTGAACTATCCCTTGTTTTTGTAGTAAAAACCATTAAAAAACACTCATTACACTTAAACTCATTTTATTTCAGTAACATTTATTTAATTTAGTTTAACTTGATGTACTAAAACTAAAGAATATATAGACATTTAAAAAGAACAAAAACTATTCAAAGGGGTCATGAAAAATCTAATTTGCCTTAATCTTTTGACATAAGAGATATTAAAATATCCTACAAATATTATTGCTCTAAACGTCCTCTGCATAAACAAAGCATTTATTAAATCAACCTCTAAAAACAGCTTGTTTGGATATTGGGTGACACGTGACGTCACGTCGCACCATAGGCCCTGCCCACCGCTTAACGACATTTGTCAAGACTGGATGCGAGTGTCGTGTCAGAACCCATTATAATCTCTGACGCTGTCTACACTGGATACAGGATAGAGATGCGCGTTCAGTTTCTCACATACTCCACGCGCTTGAGTCTGTCAACAACAGGACAAATAAAAGAGTGAAAGAACGTTTGCTTTCAAACAGCTCGTTTGCTCATTTCTGCAGAGACTTCAGAAGAATCTCAGCATCAGGAACAAGTGGATGATTTATTTTAAAGGCGTCTCAGATTGTCTCAGAGGATTTTTTGTCAGCAAGGCACAGTGTAATGGAGTCCGTGAAGAAACTTTTGTTGAAAGACGATGCAGTTAACTGTATTGATCTGACAGCAGCTGCATCACAAACCTTAAGTAAATTATCTCATAATGTACTGTCTGTAAAATACAGTTTTATATGAATGTTTTCAAAACACTACCTCGCGTGCAATAGCGAGTGGGCGTTGATACGGTTTCATATGCAATGATGTAAGCCAATCATAACAGGGGCTGTTTACTGACATGCCTTAAAGGAGCCGCCCCTTAAAAACAGATAATTTCAGACAGGGTCAGAATGAAGGTTGGAAATTGTTTTTATCCATATATATGTTTTTTTTGTGCAAATAATTTTTGTCTGGCTATCACCAGACCAAGCTCAATCTTTTAAGATTGAACATTGGTCTGGGGAGTCTGCTCTGTATTTTTTACTGCACAAGAGGCGTGATCAACGGGCATAGTTCAAATGACTCAGTCCCCAATCAGACCAACGATCCATCGCTTCTCTATCCGTCATCGTGTTAAACCCGCCAGTAGCGCTCCAGGTGGATTAGCCGATTTGTGATTGGTTCAAGCAAATTTGTAACAGAAGCAGGATAGAAAGATGTACAGGTTTCCAGCCTGAGCTGCAGGGCGAAATCAAATCGCTGGAAGATCGAGCTGGGTTTACCCAGTCTCTTTAGAATTGTATGTGAACCTCAAGGAATATATTAAAATAATTTTTAAGAAGTCCATGTCATGACCTCTTTAAAAATGACAAGCACATGCAACAAAATTACTAAAAAAAGAACTCTTAAAGCAGCACTAGGTAACTTTTCAACCTTCATAATATATTTTCAAGACTCTTGTGATGATACATCGACTTACAAAAGGTTGAATGGCACGTCTGCCATAGCCTGACGGGGTCTGTGTCGTTTTTAATCGTACTTTTAAACTTCGGGTTTCGGGTAGTAACCCGAGAAAAAAAAGAACTACAAAATTCGACTGCTTTACGGCATATACGTCACGTCCTTAAATTCGGACGTGCTAGGGTTAGGGTGCCTATGTTAGCCTATGTCTAAACGGCGTGTACAAGTTTGGTAGGGGCTACATTCTCGCAAGTAAATACATAAGACATACAGAATCATATTTTAGGATACTGTAACGTGTGTGTCCGGGTGAAAAATACGGATAGCTCACTCAACGCAACTGGAGTCGATGCAAACACGGAGGCGATTGACATCAAACAGCCCGCACTTTATTCCCCGCGGAACCCCCCACAAGAGTCCGGCACAAACTCCACTTCCGTCCACAGCATTACCCAACAAAACAACAATAAATGAATGTTAGCAACAGAAGACAGAAAATAATCCGCACACATGGGAGCTCGAGGCGCAGTGTTCACACACACACACACACACACTCACACAGAACGCAGGCGCTCCAACCGGGGCGAACGCTCTTAAGGGGCCACACTATTTTCCTACTCGTTTCAATACCTAACATGTCTGTGATATTTGTTTATTTGTCTTGCCTCAATGCAAATCGATTTTTCAAAATTTGAAGATTCATCTATGGTAGCTTGATATTATATTGACGATATATGGTTATTACCTACCACTCAAATACTGAATTGAAGTATCATATAGATTCTGTAAAACGGTAAGCGATAGACTAGACTACTATAATGACGCTGGCTTGTAAACGTGAGCATCGCGATCATTTGGCGTTTGAAAAAAACAAATTAAACCCATGAAATTATATTCATATGACATGCTGAAACATATGCCACTGTACCTGGGATGAAGACATTTCACACGCGACGCAAGCAGAACACCTGCATGTGAACTCCGACCGCAGTATACTGCGCTATCATAGTTGTCATGTCAACAAATGCACGTGCTATATGCATCCCCTGATGTAGGATGACAGAGTTTACGACAGTAGTAGAGGACAATACTGTTTCCCAACTGTAGGGGGACCCCGAGAGCAAAAGTTACCTAGTGCTGCTTTAAACTGAAGTTAAGATGAAAATGGAAATTATAAAATTAAAAACGGATTCAAAATATCAAATTTTATGATTTCATTAAAAAAGTATACAGTTTGTTGCACGGTGTTTCAGAGTGAATATCGAAAGCAGCTCATGATCAGATGTTTTCCCGCTTTTTTTATTATTAATATTTTTGTTAATCTAAAACTATTAAAACGTTATTTTGTTAAAGATAATACAGATATTTAAAAAAAATATAAAGCTAAAATAAAATATATATTTGAGGAAATACTTGAAATGTAGCTCTACTAAATTAAATAAGTTAAAGAACTAAAATTACAAACTGGAAATGAATAGAAACTAAAAAAATTTTTTAAACATTAATAAACTACAGGTAAAAAAAAAAAAGATAAAAGCATATATACCAAACTTACAAAAAAAAAAAACCTATACTACAATTGAAATAAACTGAAAATATAAACATAAAAGGTCATTTAAAATGTTAATTAAAACTATAATAGGACTTAAATAACACTAAAATAGCACTTATCTCACAAACTTCTCTGCATGTGCTGCGAGTTTAACATGTATTTGTATATCTCGAGTTTAACAGGAACTCGCTGTGCGCTAGGTTGACCTTATTTACACATTTGCATAATTTCAAACATTCCAAGTTTACAGCACTTCACCAGTATTCAGCTAAAACAAACACTTGAGGATTTGAAATGTTAAAGTCTTGAGGGTTTGAACGTTTGAAAGTGAAGAATTTAAGACAATTATTATTTATGTAATTTACAAAAGTATATTTCTTATATTTTGTATACGTCTATAAGTGCATTTTTTCTATTAATATTTCTATAGCCTGGTTTCACAGACAGGGCTTAGATTAATCCAGGAATAGACTTTAGTTCAATTAGGACATCCAAGTAGCTTTTATAAACGTGCCTTAGAAAAAACTGGTGTGCATCTCGAGACAAAACAATGGCACTGACATATTTTAAGATATTTCGGTGCATGTTGCTTTTAAGTTAAAACATGTATTTTAGTCTGGGACTAGGCTTGAAAACGAAGGATATGTCTTAATTTTTTTATAATTAAAAAAAACACTTAAAAGAATAAATATTTTATGTGTTTATTTGCATGTGACCATTAACTGTCCTCAGAGAACTGTGAACATGCAAATATGTAGTTAAATTATTGAAATATTAACCTAAAATCTCAGGGGGTACTTAGGGGGGAACATACTGTAAACTGTGTGAGATTTTCATACCCTGCAGTTGCCCTTGGTTTTGTAGTCTCCTTCTCCTGGTGTTAATACTCTCATTGTCAGCAGCTTTCGTCTCTGAAGGCATGTCCTCCTCATCCTTCTCCATCATGCTGTCCTCCACGTCTGACTCAGACTCCCCTCCTGCAGGCCAGGGCAGGTACTGCACAAACGAGTGCCCAGCCACACATTGCCACAGTGCAGATGTAGATAAACCCAGAGTGGGCTCCACCACCTGCAGCTCAGGCTCATGCGGGCAGGACTGGGAGTGACACTGGTACCAGCTCACCACGTCCTGCAAGCTGGTGGCGGACACCTTCTTCCCTGCGAGGAAAAACAGTCTCGATGTCACTCGCTCACAGAGACAAATTAACAACAAACACGCTAGTACTTCTTCTTAAAAAAAAAAAAAACGAATACTTTTATTCAGAAAGGATGCATTAAATTGATCAAAAGTGACAGTAAAGACATTAATAATCCAAATAAATGCTTTTGAACTCTCCATTTTTTCAAGAATCCTGAAAAACTGTATCATGAATTCCACAAAAATATTAAGCAGCACAACTGTTCTCAATAAGAATAGATGTTAATAATAATAATAATAATAATAATACATTACAAAAATATGTTACAATAATCATAAATGTTTCTTAAGCATCAAATCATCATATCAGAATGATTTTTGAAGGATCATGTGACACTGAAGACTGGAGTAATGATGCTGAAAATACAGCTTTGATCACAGGAATAAAATACATTTTAAATTGTATTACAATATAAATCATTTATATTAAATTGTTAAATTATTTTACAATTGTACTGTACTTTTTTATTTATTTAAAAAAAATATAAAATAAACATTTAAAAAAAAATTGTACCCACTTTATATTAGGTGGCTTTAACTACTATGTACTAACATTTTAACTAATCATTTGATACAATGCACTTATTGTGTACATACACATTTTTACATTGTACTTACATTTTTAAAATGACCTGCATGTAAATACATCTGTAATTAATTTCTGTAGTTACATTTATAATTACATTTGTCCTTGTCGCTTTTGGCTTGGCTTGCTCAGTTGGGGACACTAAATTTTAAACTAAATTTCCAAATAAATTTAATTACTAAACTAAATTAAATACATCAACTAAATTACTGATCTGCCCACATTGTCACTGTATGATAATTGAAATGAGCTAGATCACCATTTTCTCCAGAAATTCTGTTGCATTATTTTCCTGTTTAACACTGTGAAGCTGCTTTGAAACAATCTGCATTGTGAAAAGCGTTTTATAAATAAAGTTGACTTGACTTGCCTTACACCTAACCCTACCCATAAACGTACCCATACCACCACACCTGTCCCTAACTTTACCCGTATCCCACCTCAATAACAATATGAACACAATAAGTACATTGTACTTATTTTTTTTATGTAAGTATATAGTAGTTAAGGCCACCCAATATAAAGCGGGACCAAAATATCATACCAACCATAAATATTTGAATGGTAGCGAACAGTAGTGTGCAAGAGATTGGATTTGAACGATTGGATGATCCTACAAGTTCGTTTAGGATTTTTTTAAATATGAGGGAAGAACAAAACACTAAACTTGGTTAAGGTATTTATCTGACCAAATTATATGGCAAAAATAGGCAAACTACAGATGCAGGTTAAATTTTAATATGCAAAAAAAAAGTATAGAGAAGCAAAAAGGTCAGTATTTAATAATTAGGTGGTTCTCTCGATTTTGCATTTGTTCATAATTTCTTTGCATGATGGTTAAAAAAAAAGTACGTCTGCATAAAGTTTCATTGCATTATCATCACAAATATTGACTCCAAGCAAGAACTACACAATAAAATGTTTCATAATACTTGAATAAAGGGTGAACATGTCCATTTTCCTAGGTCGGACATCACTTTTGGCCACTACTGCATATTGCGAGAAGCTTAGGAAACACTACCTTTCGAAAAGCATGTACGTGTCAATAAAAGAAACAATGTAATGTATATAAACGATATAATGCCTATAACTATAACTCACCTTTCCTGTTACTGTTGCATTGTTCAGGGATGGATTTCCTCCTGCACATCACAACACACGAGACATGTTTACATCACCCATGTTAACAAGAAAAGCCACATGAAGCTAACAAGTGACCACAGCTGTCTCTGGTCCCCATCCACTTTCACTGTATTGAGAAAAGCTTACACTTTCTGCTAAATATCTCTTTTTGACTTCAACACAAGTCAGTCAAAAACATCTATTGACAATTCAATAAAACAAGGAGCCTACTTTTGGTTCATTCATCACAGGCCGAGTCAAGCACATTGCATTGTGGGATGCATTACTATACACAGTAAAGTGATGCATAAGGAAATGTCATGGTATACTAAATTATGACTATATTCATGTACCATGGTGCTTGCATTGTACTCCAAGATACTTCAAGAAGATACAATGGTACTATTATAGTAGGTGCCATGTATAGTATAGTACAGTATAGTATATTTCCAGGAAAAACATGGCAATAACATGACACGTTTTAGTTTAGACTAGAGCAACGCATGTAAACAAACTAAAATAAAGCAATAAATCAATATCATCACACATGCATGCATGAATTTATTGGACATTTACCCAACTTATTGTTTTTTTGAGTAATGCATGATCAATGCATGATCTTTTATGGGTCACTTATCAAGTCTGAGTATCTACCTGCCGTATTTCTGCTGGTATTTTTCTCCATATGCCGAATTGAGCAGGATTAAATACTCCGCGAGCCCCGCGTCGCTCAGGCTCGTGCGCCGGCGCAGCTCGCTCCAGACCTGATGTGCTTCTCCCAGATAAACCCGGCGCACGTCGTACTTCTTCCGCGATTCCAACCGCCGCTGCGCCCGGTCCGCGTCTGTCAGTCGGGGTCGACCCCTGCAGCGGCGTAAAATGGCTTTAATTTGCTCTCCGGTGGCTTTCGAGTCTGTGTTTACCGCCGCCATGTTTTGTATCAGCTGTTGGGTTGTTATGTTTTGTCTTAAAGGGAAGTGCTGTGTGTAGCCTTAAAGGAAGTGGATTTTTTATTTTAACATTTTATTTTATTCCGTTTTTTATTTTAGTTAGTATTTTTTTATTTGATTACTATTTTTGTAGATGACTAATGTTTACGATAAAATATACATTTTTGGAAATTAAGACGAGGATAATTTAAGATGCATTCCAACCGACACATTGATTTGACCAATCAACCGTGAGCTCTCTTTTACGGCAGCCAATCAGATGCGTCGTTCCAACAGAAGGCAGTGTGAGAGTGTCGGACGTCAAATTCGCGGGAGAGGAGAATATGATGCATGGTACCTTCACGTTGTTGCTTGCTGTAGATAAGTCATATTAATATTAACCATTGTACGCAGATTGTGATGGCTGATATTTTAGGAGTCGTTTTCAGACGGTTTGCATCAGGAACTGGAAGGAGTGATTTGCCGTTTCCCTCTAGTGTAGAAGGAAACACGCTAGTGTTGGGGGATGTAAACATCAGTAGATCTGTGTTGTTTCTCTCCGCCGTGACAGCTGCCACTGATCTAGGGCTCAAAGTGCTGTTCTTCACACAGACCCCTTTTCAGTCTCTACCGGTTTCCCTGAGGGCTTCAGTACCGGGACTAAAACTAGAGAGTCTGAAGGTAAAAATAATGCATCGCTTGAAGAGCCTCAACTTAATCAACTTTTTTTTGTGATTGTTGCGGGCAAAAATCCTTGATTATGCGGCACGTTTTCTTAAAAAATGCGGGATATTTATGCGATAAAATTGCGGAACTTGCAAAAACTGCGGTTTGACGAGAAAGAGAAAAAAAGCACTACATCACAGAAAGTGCTGGGAATATTTAAGTTCCCATCTTGTTTTATTGAAGACCTTAATAATGGCTCAAATTTACAAAACATTGAGTCAAACAAGTTCTGTAGCTTTACAAAAGGAATATGCTACAACTTCTGAAAAAATGAATAAATAACTTCCTGTTTTACAGAGTTAGCTTTACAAAACAGACATTTGAGTGCTTCCAATGCACATCTCGCATGTTGTTTTATTTAAGACCTTAAAGCTACACTGTGTAACTTTTTTAGTTTATTCTTAGCTAAAAACTCTTAGTTCTTTCAAAAATATATGTGCTCATTAATGTATATTTACTTATTTCAAGTAATAAAGTATTCTCGTAAGTTTATAATATGCCATTGAAAATACATACGGGTAAGGGGTTCGAATGGGGGTCGCCATGTTGCCCCTCCATCTTGAAAGTACATTAGCCAAAGAGGGACATACCCGTAAATTCAAGCTTCGCCTTTCGCGTTTTAAAGGTCCCGTTCTTCGTGATCCCATTGTTCAAACTTTAGTTAGTGTGTAATGTTGCTGTTAGAGCATAAATAATACCTGTAAAATTATAAAGCTCAAAGTTCAATGCCAAGCGAGATATTTTATTTAACAGAAGTTCCCTTTCAAAGCCTACAGCGAACGGCCGGCTTGGACTACATCCTGGTGCTTCCTTCATAAATGACGTCAGTAGAACAGACTAACCTCCGCCCACAAGAATACGCGAAAAAAGGGGGCGTGGTCTTGTTGCTGTCCCACGTGGAGAAGAGGAAGTGTCGCGTGGAGAAAAGGAAGTGCTGCGTTTGACTGTGTTTGTCGCCATGTCATCGAGACGCTGTTATTTTCATCCCGGAGTCAAATCACCTTTGTTTGGCTTTCCCAGGGACACTGTAGAGATCATTAAGCGCGCATATATCTCCCGTTAAGAGGCGTGACCTTTCCACGTTCGCTAAGCTGCGGTCAAATCACAACACGGGAACCGCTGGCACAATCAGAACTCGTTACGTATTTCTGAAGGAGGGACTTCATAGAACAAGGAACGCATCAACCCGTTTTTAGGAGAGGGAAAACAGCGGTATACAGATAAGTAAATTGTGTTAAAAATACTGTTTTTTTTTACACGCGAAACATGAACACATGTTATATTGCACACTGTAAACACAATCAAAGCTTCAAAAAAACACGAAGAACGGGACCTTTAACACTCGATGGCTCGCACCTCCATCACATCAACTGATCTCTGCTCACAGAGAAAATGATATAGCCTACAGTGTAAACTTTGCCTTACGCTAGTGATGTCGTACAATATACAGAATAACAATAGCACTGATAAAAGTTACTTTACTAAGATTAGCTTGCATTCGTCTGATAGCTGATAATAACAATGAAATGGTAAATAAATTACAAAAACTTAAAACGATTATTCATTTTACATTCATTTTACATAGATGTCATAACCTACATGTTAACTGACAAATTAAATAACTGCAAATTATAATAGTTTTCTAAAGTAACCTCATCACTTGAAGGAACACTAATGGACGAGGTCGAACTGGAAGCCGTGTTAATCTTGGACTAAATCGGCCACCGTAGGAGTTAAAACGAAATCGGAATTGGGAGGAACAGAAACTAATATTTACTGGATGGTCATATACCTTTTCACCGCTAGATGGGGGAAAATATCACACAGTGTAGCTTTAATAATGTTCTGTAGATTTACAAAAGGAATATGCTACAACTTCTGAAAAAATTTATAAATAACTTCCTGTTTTACAGAGTTAGCTTTACAAAACAGACATTTGAGTGCTTCCAATGCACAAAGTGCAATCTCTTAAAGGGTTAGTTCACCCAAAAATGTAAATTCTGTCATTAATGACGTCCCCTCATGTCGTTGGACACCCGTAAGACCTCCGTTCATCTTGAGACACAGATGAAGATATTTTAGTTGAAATCCGATGGCTCAGAAAGGCCTCCATTGGCACAATGCACTGTACACTCTCAAGACCCATAAAAGGTACTAAAGACGTCGTTACAAAGTCCATCTCACTACAGTGCAGGTTCTACAATAACTTTATGAAGTGACCAGAATAGTTTTTGTGCTAAAACCTAAATAACGAATTATATAATGATGACCGATTTAAAAACAAACAGCATCATGAAGCTTCGAAGCATTATGAATCAGCGAGTCGATTCATGATTCGGATCGCGTATCAAACTGCTGAAATACGTGACTTTGGCGATCCAAACCGCTGAATCGACTCATTGATTCATAACGCTTCAAAGCTTCATGATGCTGTGTTTTAAAATCAGTCAACACACTGGGAAACTGCTTTGCGCGTCTTTTGCTGTTATTTTTGTTGGCCAATGGGAGTTGGGAGTTAATGGGAGTTAAAAATGGAAGTATCAAATATGATCCATCAGACTTTTGAGGAACGTTTATTTTATTTTATTGCATTACATGTTTTAAAACTACAGAGCTTTGATCATAAAACTAAGCATTTAAATATCTTACTAAGACATTATTAGCAGATTTAAAGTGACGACTGATATTTATAGCCGTTTTATGCAAGTAGTCTAAATACGGTTATAAAGATCCCATTGCTTTATTTTTGAACAGTTTGGGCCTCTAAATAAAATCAAAGTGCTTTTTCTCCTCGAGTTTGAGCTTTGAAATGTAACTATATCATACATTGTTTAGATTAAAGAAAAGTTAAAGCATAGGGGAAGAAATGTGCCATAAAAGCCTTATGCATAAACACATGCAAAGTTTTGTTTTTAAATGTTCTTTTGTATTTTTTTCTAAATATTCTATAAACTGTTCTATTTAAAAAAAAATCTACTTCAGGTTTTACAGGGTTAATGAGAGGAAAATGCCAAATATAATTTGTCCTGAATAAAAGTTTCCATGCATCTTCACTTACAGAATGTGAAGTTTGTGTATGTGAAGACTTTGGGGGAGCTCGTTGAGGATGTGGCGTCCCTTCATGAGCTGACGTCTGAGGCCGCGTCTCCTCCCTCTCTGATCATTGTGGACGGTCTGGAGCGGTATTTGCAAGGGCTACAGGACGACCCGAGCCCTGTGGCCCACGTGGCGGCCCTCCTGCACGACACAGCTGCTTTTCTCACACAGATTCAGCAGAACAGAGCAGACGGCCCGGGCCTGTGCAGGGTCATGGTCTCTTTTCAGAGTGAATGTGAAGGCAGTCGGGACAGTAGTGAAGCCCCTGATCTTCTCCTTTCTGTACTGGACCGTTACCTGCAGGTGAGGTGCATTTTTGAGGAAGTAGCGGGGCAGAATGAGTGGCAGGTGTATCTGTCCGACACGTGTCCTTCGTCGGCCCGTCAGGGACAGCAGTGGCACATGGTGCTGCAGGCAGGAGGCGCTCTGGAGTTTCGTCCAGCCATCGGTGGAGAAGAGCAGATTCTGGACCGGCGGGACAAAAGCAAACAGGAAAATGAGCGATGTGAAGGCCGCAAATAAATGTTCATATTCCACAATAAGTTTGACCCGCCTTCCTTGATTTATAGGAATGTTAGTGTTTACTTGTAATGTTGACAAAGTAACACTAAATGCAGATATTTTGTATCTCAGTCAACCATACATGCAGAGTTTATATTGACAATGTAAAAACTATTTGAATGTTTAAAGTTTTCTAAAGTATGAAACAAATGGCAGCGTTTATTTGTTGTACATCATCTGGGGGGTATTCCAGAAACCAGGTTATGTGACATACC
Organism: Romanogobio albipinnatus; assembly: GCA_023566225.1. Classification (NCBI taxonomy): domain Eukaryota; kingdom Metazoa; phylum Chordata; class Actinopteri; order Cypriniformes; family Gobionidae; genus Romanogobio; species Romanogobio albipinnatus. Next base: position 16,922,303 of record CM042240.1, read on the forward strand.
CAGGTATGTTTAAGAGTGAGAGTAAGTGGATATCCTCAACTTTCGGTTCCAAAGACGGAGCTAACTTTCAGGATATGTAAGAAGCCATAGCAACTCACTCCCTGAACATAACCTGCTCCGGAGCAGGTCACTGGCTCATCTGTGACCTGGACAGTAAGTCTTTGTGGTGTATCGGGAACTATGTTATCCAGGGTAATGTCGGCATACCACATTTAGTCATTTAGCAGACGCTTTTATCCAAAGCGACTTACAAATGAGAGCAATAGAAGCAACTAAAACAGTCAAGGGCAACAATATGCAAGTGCTGTAACAAGTCTCAGCGTGCGTCTCAATCAGCTCCCTAGTTCAGTAGTCAATGCACTGATCAGGACACGAGTCGATGGGCTGACTCCCTGATCAGTGCCCTGACTACTGAACTAGGGAGCTGATTGAGACACAGCCACAGTTAATCACATAGGACAGAACAACAATGAATATAGTGATAAGTGCTATTCTTGATTGGTCAGGTGCTGCTGGAAAATATGTGTTTTTAGATGTTTCTTGAAAGTGGCTACAGGCTCGGCTGCTTGAATTGAGATAGGCAGGTCATTCCACCAGGTGGGGGCGGTCCAGGAAAAGGTCTGTGAGAGTGATTTCATGCCTCTTTGGGATGGCACTTGCAGAACTGAAGCTTAGAGGTAGTGCAAGTCTGAACAAGCGAATTTAGGTATAATGGTGCAGAGCCCGTGGTTGCTTTGTAGGCGAGCACCAGTGCCTTCAATTTGATTCGAGCGGCTATTGGCAGCCAGTGCAGACTGATGAAGAGAGGCGTGACGTGCACTCTCTTCGGCTCGTTAAAGACCACCCTCGCCGCTGCATTCTGGATCAGTTGCAAGGGTTTGACAGTGCATGCCGGAAGGCCCACTAGAAGAGCATTACAGTAGTCAAGTCTGGAGAGAACAAGAGCTTGGACCAGGAGTTGTGTGGCCTGCTCCTGATAGGAAGGGTCTAATCTTCCTAATGTTGTATACCACCAATCGCATCCAATAGGAGTAACTGGCAATGCAAGAGGAAGCTGTCCAGGTACTAACCTGGAGTGTATCCCAAAAACAAAACCACAGCTGCCCAACTCACTCCACAAGAACAAAACAGTTGGGAGCTCCACAAAGTCAATATTCATGGTCAGGCTACTATAGCCAAACCCTTGGTATCTCGTGCCAATGCCACATGTTGGTTTCATTGGTGCCAACAGTGCAAGTCCTCAAAGTTGATGTGTTAGAAGCAGGAGAAATGGGCAAGTGTAAGGATTTGAGCGAGTTTAACAAGGGCCAAATTGTGATGGCTAGACGACCGGGTCAGAGCATCTCCAAAACTGCAGCTCTTGTGGGATGTTCCCAGTCTGCAGTGGTCAGTCTCTATCAAAAGTGCTCCAAGGAAGGAACAGTGGAGAACCGGCGACAGGGTCATGGGCGGCCAAGGCTCAATGATGCACGTGGGGAGCGAAGGCAGCGATTATGTTGCATTTAACAAAAACAACAACAACAACAACAAAAAACGTTTCTGCAAGCATTTCTGGTTTTCTTTTTAGATTAGAACTGGTATTCATTAGCAATTAATTTTTGCTTTTTTAATGATTATTTACACTTACCAAAATCAATCTATTTGACACTTTAATAATCCATCTCCATGTCTTTTTTCCCCTCTAATTTAACATGAGTTAATAGCCGTTTTATGAGTTAGGAGCCAGTTGTGAAGCACCTTCAAATGCTCCATAATTTTTTGTATGTTAGTGCAAGTTTCTTAACGTTTCTAAGTCCGAGATTAGGGATAGTTAAATGAAATGAAAGTAAATTTCATATAAGACTCACCCCCATGTCATTTCTTCTGTGGAACATAAAAGAAGATATTTTGAGAAATGTCTCTCCATACAATGGAAGCCAATGGTCACCATAATGGTATGGTTACCAACAGTTTCATCAAAACAATGTGTCACACACATAATGCATTGATTTCAACTATCCCTTTTAAATACATAAATGCATTCATTTAGAGAACAGAAAATAAGTGTAAATGAGAAGTCTTTACTGAAATGAATGTTCACACAAATCAAATTCCTTTTCATTGTAGAAAAAAGTAGCTTTATTGCTGATAAAAAAAGTGAAAGACAAATAGTTATTAAGAAATGGATTAATCTGCTTTCAATCTCATTTCCAATGCTATTATGAAATAAAGCAACACTCAGTGATCGTACCATTGGATAGACAGGACTACATGTGAAAGTGTCAGAAATTATGCTTTTTATCTACACTCTTAAAAATAAAGGTTATTTATTGGCATTGATGGTTCCATGAAGAAACTTTAACATCAATGGAACCTTTTCATAACACAAACGTTTCTTTAGATTATTAAAATGTTCTTCACACTAAGAAAAAATGGTTTGAGGTCTTTGGAGAATTCAAAATCTATTGCATCACTGCAAGAAATCCACTTCTGGAACCGTTATTTTTAAGAGTGTAGTTTCCATCCTACAGACGTGATTAACAATTCATCTTGGTTAACTCCGTTGTTCACAAATTCAACATATTTGGTTTAACCTTATGGATCACAGAATATAGAACACAAAAAGAATCGCTGGCATATTAAACTGCTATTATAAAGTAAAAGGTTTCTGTACAGTAAGTTGAGTGGACTGCATAATACAAACCCTAATGTCAAGACTGACTTTCTTGATTCACGTTCCTGGTCTTGTGAATGATTCATCAGTGCACATTATTATTGTAATATTTCATCGAAAGTACAAAGTGCTTTGTTTTTCAGTTAATGTCACCAAAGCTGCTTGTGTGCTAGTGGTGTTTCAGGAAGGGTGTAGTCCTCCACAATCAATTACAAACTCTGGTGTGGAACGCCCACTGTTCACGATCTAATCAAGTCTGCCTGCTACAGTTATGCTTTACCGCTCCACTCAGAAATGCCACAATACGAAAGTAAAATGGGTTGCAAATGTCAACAACGAGACAAGAATTCCCAGAATGAAACACAAGAACTATCCAAATGCAAACAGGACGTAAAGCAAAAAATGGATGGACGGATGAATTATCCTTCATGTAACTCAACTGACTTGTACATAAGGTCTAATGTTTGTTCAGATTGACTTTCTCCATTCGAAAGATACATATTACACTGTAACTTAGAGTAAAAAAAATAATTATTTACATTAAAAAATATATATATATGTACAATTTACAAGAGCTTTTTAGACGGGGAAAACCCAAAACAGAATGACGTGTGAACTGCAAATCAGGCACATTCCACAAAGAGGGTAAAAAATAAGGTATTTTTTGTTTGTTTCGTTTTTAATCAGTGTTTCAAATGTGATGAAGTAAAATTGCTAGAAGTAAAAATGGGTGTCCCCCAAGGATCAATTTTGGGTCCTATTTTATTTTCTATTTATATAAATAATTTAGGTTTGAATCTGAATCAAAGGCTCACTTGTACGCAGATGATACTATTTTGTATACCTCTGCTATGTCATTGAATGAAGCAATTCATAACTTACAGTCTGCCTTTAGTCAGGTACAAACATCTCTGGTAGGATTAAAGTTGGTATTAAATGCTAAAAAAACAAAATTAATGGTTTTTACACGTTCACATTCACTTATCGATTTCACTATTTTAACACAAAGTGGTACTCCAATAGAGAGAGTGACTTCCTACAAATACCTAGGTATTTGGTTGGATGATAAATTGTCTTTTGGGGTCCATATTGAGAGCCTTTTAAAAAAACTCAGACCCAAGGTTTTTACTTTAGATTAAAGAAGTGCTTTCCTTATTCAGCAAGGAAAAGGTTGTCAGTTTTGGATTATGGTGACCTAATTAATATGCACTGTTCTTCATTTTTATTAAAAGAAACTAGATGTACTATATCACTCAGCTTTATGTTTCATTACAGGTGCAGCAGCTCGGACTCACCACTGCACTCTGTATGAAACTGTGCAATGGTCCTCCCTCTCCCTCAGAAGGAAATTCCATTTATTGATTTTTATTGCCAAAGCACTAATGGGTAAATTACCCATCTATATTTCAAATTTGCTTATTTACCAAAATAGTGTTTATAGGAAAAGGTGGTCAAAGAAAATACTACTAATTATTCCATCAACAAGAACAGCCCTTGGTAAAAAAGCGTTCTCATCATATGCACCAAATGTCTGGAATGAACTCCAAAACACCTTAAATCTAGTATCACTTCCATCTATTAATACTTTTAAAAACCTTTTAAAGTCAACTCTGACTGAACTGTGCAGTTGTTTTTAACTAGGTGTCTTTTTTTACAATTGTATGTTTGTATCTGCTAACGTCAAGTATAATGATTTGTTTGTGTTCTAGTATGTATAGTGTATGTATAGAGATTTGTGGTGTATTATGTCATTTATGTCCTGTCTTTTATGTATTGAAACTTTTGGCCGCCAGTCTTGGCCAGGACTCCCTGGGAGAAGAGTTACTGTAACTCAATGGGACTTTTCCTGGTTAAATATAAATAAAATTTAATTAAAAAAATGATGCTTACATTTTAGAAATGATGATAATCAAGCTCAGGAGGGAAAAATAGGATTGGTTTTACATTTATTTTATGTGAAGTTTGTAATTTCTGCAATCCTGTTACAAACATTTGGTGACGTCTGAATAGTTTAAACTCTGATGTATATATATATATATATATATATATATATATATATATATATATATATATATATATATATATATATATATATATATATATATATATACAAAAATGATTGAATCATTTGATTTAGTAATTCAGAGTACAGATTTTGGATACTCTTAAAATTGACTATTTTTCATGATATAATAAATAATTATGAAACTCCTTTAATATTTCTCCCAAACAAAAATGCAGAAATTTAGCTTGTAATGCATTTTTCCTTTTTCTTTAAGGGACATGGAAGTGCAGCTTATTTGTGGAAAGTGCCAGTAATTAATGTATTAAAAATGGAAACTCTCCACCGGTATATTAGTGGTACATAAAAAATACTGTATTAAAATGTTTCATTAACAGCTGCCATAGTAATGCTATAATGTTAGCTTATTTTATCTGATGGAATATGTCCTCCTGGTGTTCCTAGTGTTTTCATATGTCCTAAAACATCATGCGTCAAACAAAAATCAGTAAGATCCTGAAATGAATATCAGTATCCAGGTTCAACGTGTCGACTGGTGAGCGGCCACCTGTGGCCAAAAATCTCGTTTTTGTATTCATTGGTGTAGATCCCGCGTTTCCCGAGCTCCGCGATCCTGCTCGAGCTCATCGGGCTGTAGTCCATGGAAACCCCCGAGTCTGCGACCGCCATGTAGGCGTATCCCGGCCCTTTGGGGGGCCACGTGTGGTTGGGATACTCAAAGCTGGATTGCGAGGACAGTCTGCCTGAGCTCTGCAGGAGCGAGCCGAGGTCGGAGTGTGAGGCGCTCAAAGACGACGTTCCCGCGGTGGTAAAGAGTGTCTGGAGTGGTACCGTCTCCTCGAAGACATCGTCGTCCACCTGCCGCTCAGCTTCTCCTTGCACACGCTGGGAGTTTTGATTAAGAGCGACGTAGGTGTCATGTGACTGCAGTAACATTGACTGGGAGAGAGATTCTGGGTTTTCTTGAAGCGCCCTCAGTTGCTCCATGAGCCAGTGACCGTGAGGAGGTTCTCGCCATCCTCCCATTAATCCCGAATCCGTACGCTCGCTCTCCTCTTCCTCCTTCGCAGGTTTCCTCTCCTCTCTCGGGGACGTGCTGTAGCTGGTCAGAGAAACCTCAGACAAAACCTCCACAGGTGAGGGCAGCTCCTCCGTGTACACATGGACTGATCTTCCCCACATGCTGCCGTTATTTTGGTTCATCCACTCCTGAAGGCCGAGGAAACACACAATAGTTAGTTACTAAATATCTAGTGCTAATGATGATGTTTTTTTTTTCAGTGATTTTGCAGTTCCAATATTTTTTTTTCTTCTACCCATATACAGCTGTTGACAGGAGGAGCACTGCAAACATTCGGAGAATTTCAATCGGAAGTGATGCCCTTTGGAGGCTTACTCGCTCCAAAGGGTAGAGCCCATACATTGGGGACTTTGAAGGAAACAGGGCACTTGATTGTGTGTCATAATGCAGCCATTTGAACACACTTGGCGGAAGGGGCAATGAAAGACGTCTTAAAAAAAAAAAAAAAATCAATATTTTGATCACTGACAGCTTCTTCACCAGATCCACCATCAAGTGACAGTGACACTAATATTTGATAGCGTTCAGTACTTGCTCTGCAGTAAATCGCGGAGCCATTTAAAGTTTTGCAGATTATACTTATTATAGTTTTCTGCCTGCGGTAACTATGAGTGAAACGTCACTTCATCGTTGTGTATCAGACATTGACACCTTGTGAAATAAAGGTGAATTGCACTTATTCCATCATTCAAGATTCAATTATTATTGTGCAGAAAAAAAAATACAATCTTACACACCTCGGGTCGTTAGCGACCCTACACAATGTTTACAAAAAATGTATGAAAAAACTATTTTATAATTGTATATATTTTTTTTCTTGTTATATTCTTTATAATGAATTGATTGAGGAATGCTAAGAAGGTTGATGTCTAACTTAAAAAAATGAATGAGGAGGAGGGTAGTGAATGATGTCCCGGGTCGCTAAAGACCCGAGGTATGCATTTAAGGGTTAATATAATTGTTGCGAATAAATATACATTTTTAGGTTTCTTAAATTATGCTTTATATATTTTGTGTGTTCCGTCTCGGTTCTCAACTTTAAATTTGTCTCATATTTTGTCACTGCAAGTCAACACTACCTAACGTATCTACTATTAAACTCATTTCTCACTTATGAAACCAATTTAAACTTCACATGAAATGTATGAATCAATAAATGTGTATAAAACATCAACTCTTTAAAATTAATTGCGAGGACTCGCGCCCTGGATCATATGACCATAAAAGATAAAAGTCCAGCTTCTTTGAAGTGACCATCGCACACCCTTCGCTAACAGACTTGTGGAAGGGCCCTTTGTGAATTTTCGTTTGGAACGTCCATACAGCTCTTCTTGAAAGGGAAAGTTCACCCAAAAATGAAAATCAGCCCATGATTTACTCACCCTCAAGCCATCCTAGGTGTATATGACATTTTTCTTTCAGACGGAGTTGTATTAAAAAAAGTCCTGGCTCTACCCAGCTTTATAATGGCAGTGAATGGCTGTTTCTGTTTTGAAGTCATCGTAAAAGTGCATCTATCCATCATATAACTGCTCCACGTGGGGGTTAATAAAGGCCTTCTGAAGTGAAATGGCATGTTTGTGTAAGAAAAATATCCATATTTAAAATTGTATTAGACTAAAATAACTAGCTTCCGGCGGTCAGCCATACACAAGTCGACGGGTTACTCTTTCACCGTAAGTAGACTTGCGTACCGCTGACCGCTGGAAGCTAGTTATTTTAGTCTATAAAGTTTTAAATATTAATATTTTTCTTACACAAACGCGCCACTTCGCTTCAGAAGGCCTTTTTTTAACCCCTTGGAGCCGTGTGGAGCAGTTATATGATGGATAGATGCACTTTTATTCAAAAATGACCCAACAAGTGACTGCCATTATAAAGCTTGGTGAGGGTGAGTAAATCATGGGCTAATTTTACTTTTTGGGTGAAACCCTTTTTTTCCTTGAAGTGCCCTTGAATGGTGCAAAAACGCTGTTTGAAAATCGATCATTGTCCTTCACTAGCTACGTTTACATGGACACTTTTTGCTTCAATCTTAATGAATTAATACTGATTGATGAATCCGAACGTAGTGTTAACATGAATGCTAAAAGCGATCGTGCTGATGTGCGCGTTTATTTTTCACAAGCTTCTGATTTAATCATCTGACATGCACACACTGCACAAATATACAGTTTCCCGCTGTTGTTGCATACTAAACCCCATCCTGTTTTAAAAGCAGACTTAATATTTATCAATTCCGGGTCCTTATTAGGAGACGACGAGTATATGACCCGTTATGCCCAAAACCAGTCACCTGTGGATGAGAGTATGAAACAAGGACTGGTTTGACGTTGTCCTGCTCCACTTCACAGACGATGAGTGGAAACAGAATTTTAGAACGACAGGACACTCATTTATGACACCATTCAACAGCTCGTACCGCATGTCATAACGCTATTTCTACCTCACTGCACATGCGCAATATCCTCCCATTTACATAAGTGTTTACATACATGTCCTCTCGATCGGATTACAAAAGGAATAAACCACCCCTTATAATCCAAATTAAATTTTAATCAGGTCTGGCCAATTCATGCCGACTGACATGGTTACATGTGACTTTTTTTTATTCCGATTGTGCTACTAGTCCGGTTACGATTGGATTATTAGGGTCCATGTAAACGCAGCTACTGACTTGACTAAAAATGTATTTATTTATTTACTAATAAACATTGATTTGTTAAACTTTTGATCAATTTAAGGCATCCCTGCTGAATAAAAGTATCACTTTCTTTCAAATAAATTGCTGTATATAAGCTATATAACTTTTCATGTACTCCTTTACCAATCACAATTTGGAAACCATTTATTGTCAGTTCCGCATGTTAAATTATACATGGCACCGTGTAAAATGTGCAGTGACAGATTCAATTGGAAACATGCATGAATTACCTTGAAATCCCCTTTGTAGACGGTGAAGAGACCTGGAAACTTGCGCTCTGGCGTGGGGATGTCAGGCCACAGTTTCTTCAGAAGAAACCTGTAATGTGCACAGAAGCGATTCATGATTCACTTGTTCATAATAGAAAGTGGAGTCTGCAGATTTAATGCATGTAAAGTTCACACTTAGAGGATCATATCTATTACCTACACAATCAATCATCCTTACATACTGTATATTGATGTAGAAAAATGTCCCCAGATGCTAATCTGAAATTACGTAGTCAAGTGTGTGTTTTTTTTACTCTAAAAATGTTTAATCTTTCCTTTTAGAGAATGGGTTACAGTTGGTCTGAGGTGATTATCATTAACACATAAAAACAATATGGTATTATGCATGTATTTGTGAGAACTGACTTGTGGTGGATCAGAATCAGAGCCAGAGACAGCAGGCAGAGGAAAAATCCGATGAAAAGCACCAGTAGCACGATCAGTGGATCCATGTCTGTTACAAAAAGAGAAGCAAAAATTATTCCTCATTCCTAGAAGACAACGATTCGCCTGCATATATTAAACCTTTGAGAAAAATCACACAGGAAGTACTGGGATAAATGTTTATAGTTGAGATCTAAACACTGATGTCTATGATAGGGCAATGCTGTTTATATTAAATAGCAAATCTCAAGTGCTTGACTGCTTGTATCGTCTCAAAATGTAAATTGTTTTATTACCCATCTCTAATCTGCTAAATGCGACTATAAGGCATGAAGATTATAAATATATACATCATACATTTCTGTAAAGAGCTTTGAAACAATGGTTACTGTGAAAAGCGCTATATAAATACATTTGAATCTACTTAAAATGTTTTTATGGAAGCCCGTTTCTGCCACAGTAGAAGAAATATAATGCTTTTGTAAATCTTAGCTATAAAAAAAAATCGAATAAAAAGTTTTTCAATCTAATTATGACATACTACATCATAATTATTACATAAAAAGTTAATGAATGTGAATTATTTAGAAATTTTGAGAAAAAATCTCAATTTTAACTTTGTATGTCAATTGACTTTAAATCAAAATCCATTAGAAAGTCCTGCTTTGGTAAATAAAAGTCTAACCCTAACCCTAACCCTAACCCTAACCCTAACCCTAACCCTAATCCATTAGAAAGTCCTGCTTTGGTAAATAAAAGTCATAATTAATACATAAAAAGTCATTTTGTGTGTCATAATTATTACACTAAGTCCAAAATGAGATAAACTCAAAATTATGATTTCTATTTCATAATTTAAACTTTGTCATAATTTTGATTTATGTAATGTATGACTAAATCAGAATTTCACATTTTTGTCATGCTTTCAACTTTCTCATAATTATGAGAAAAACTATAACTTGGCACAGTCATAATTTCGACTTTTATTTATGAGATAATTAATTGTACTGATAGATAATTAGAAACTGAGATAAAAATTATGAAATGATGAGATGAAATTATGAGATAAAATGTCATAATTTTAACTTTTTATGTCAATTGACTTGAATCAGAATTTTGACTTTTTAGGTCATATTTTTGACTTTACATCTCATATTTATGATTTAGCATGCCCGATTCAGCCACATTAGAAAAATCCTGAAAATCCTTTAGAAAGTCCTGCTTTGTTAAATAAAAGTCATAATTAATACATAAAAAGTCATAATTATGAATTACTAAGTCATTTTATATCATAATTATGAAATACTAAATCATTTTGTCATAATTACGAAGTCATATTTTTTATGACATAATAATAACATAAAAAGTCAGGGTTAGTATGACATACTAAGGTCCTAATTATGAGATACTAAACCCTGGTCCAAATTATGATTAAGACTTTATCTTTCATAATTTAAATTGTTTTCATAATTTTGATCCATGTCATTTATAACTAAATCAGAATTTCACATTTTTGTCATGGTGTTGATCATAATTATGATTCACAAAAGCATGATTTTTTTCTATGTGATGGGAATGGACTTGTGTTTTATTTGTTGAAGCTTTCAAATCCTCATACCACTTGGTGGCGTGACTGCAAACACAGGATCGGTCCAAAAACTCCAGTAGCCCTTGTAGGAGACGCCATCGGGTTTGACACGGACCCACACCTTGTATCTGGTGCCGGCCTGTAAGCCACGCAAAACCAGCACGGTGCTGGCCTTTATCTCCTCCACCTTCAAAAGACAACTCACTGCTGAACATCAACAAGATACACAACACTTCGGCTTATTCAAACTACACTAACTGCCTCATAAAGAACAATAAAGAGCACATACCTTGCCCATGTGACTCCCCTCCTCTGCGTATCTGACCTCGTATATCAAACTGTCATCCATGTATTTGAGCGGAGGAGGCAGCCAGCTCACGTTCAACTGCCCTTCCTTTCCTGAGCTCACGACCGTCAGGTTTCTGGGAGGATCTACAAACACTGTGAGAGGGAAAACGTCTTAAAGTCAGCATGAAATCAAAATGGACAACTCTTTTTATGGAACATTGCAGTATTTATTGTAAATGATTCATCTGTCCGTATCATTATTTTTGCGATCCATGAGATCTATACATGAGATCCACCAATAACAAACCACAACCATCCAATCAATTCCACATGGACAAAATCAAGTCCCGCCCTACATTTATTCTTGTCTGAAAAGCAGTTTCACTCGGATATGTCACAATAGAGGAGAAAAGACTATCTCAACTTCTGTTTCATGCCGACTTTAAACGTGTAGAGGGCTATACCTGCATTCTGCTTAGGATTTTCTTCACATATCACTTTTAATAGACTTACAGACGTTCTCAACGTTGAGGTTGCGATTATAGAGAATCCGGCCATCACGGAAAACCTGCACGTCAAGAGCCGTGAAGAACAAGGTTTGAGGCAGTTTGCAAAGGAGGACGGTTTTGTTATTGGCCAAAGACAGAGATGAAACCCCACAAGCCATCTTGTCCTCATTCCTGAAAACATATGAAAAGAAGAAATAACAACGTTGTATTATATAATATTTGAATGAGACCATTTAACGGAACTGACATGAATAATATTAAACAGTGTCAATATTTTAAAATGGGACCAGTGTGTGTTATATCGTGCAAACAACACACAAAAATGACTTCTAGCTTTGGTCTTAAACGGTCACTTACTCGTATGAATACAGGAAGGTATACTGATCGTGTAAATTTTTCCTCGCTTCCTCCACTTCCCAGAAGCAAGTGAGATCCTTTTTTCCCTCCACAAAACATTTAAGGTCCTCTGTTTCGTCTCGGAGTAACTGGGCCACTGAAAAAACATATTATATAAATATAAAAGCATTGTCAGCATTATTCAAAGACAATTGTAAACTGTAAATTATTATTATTTTTACATTTAAGTAAATTCAATAAATAAAACTATAGATTATATAAGATGATTTTAGATTATATAAAATGCATTTTTCACAGCTTTCTAAATTAAAAACTGAAAATTAATTTGTTGGTGGTCAATTATTAATAATAGTTTTTATTATCAATGTTGAATTTTTGCTGCTTATTCTTTATTTTTTGTAGAAACTTTTTTTTTCAGGATTCTTTGATGAATATAAAAATTATTTTTACATTTTGAGATGCATTTTCAATTTTACCTTTGTATGTCAATTGACTTTAAGTCAAAATAATGCATAATTTTGGTAAATAAAAGTCATAATTAATACATAAAAAGTCATTTTGTGTGTCATAATTATGACATACTAAATCCAAGTATGAGATTAAGTCCAAAATGAGATAAAATTTAAATTATGAAATAGAAAGTCATCATTTTGAGTTATTGTCATAATTTTGATTTATGTAATTTATGACTAAATCAGAATTTCAAATTTTTGTCATGATTTCAACTTTCTTAACTTGGCACAGTCATAATTTCGAATTAAAAATTACACATTAAATTATGAAATTATGAGATAAACTGTCATAATTTTAACTTTTTATGTCAATTGACTTTAATCAGAATTTCGACTTTTTAGGTCATATTTTTGACTTTACATCTCATATTTATACTTAGCATGCCCGATTCTGCCACATTAGAAAATCCTTTAGAAAGTCCTGCTTTGGTAAATAAAAGTCATAATTAATACATAAAAAGTCATAATTATGAAATACTAAGTCATTATGACAAAGTCAAAATTACAATATACTAAATCATATTTTCTATGACATAATAATAATAACATAAAAAGTCAGGGTTAGTGTGACATACTAAGTCCTTATTATGAGATACTAAACCCTAGTCCAAACTATGATAGAAAAAAAAAATCTAAATTATGACTTTATCTTTCATAATTTAAATTGTTTTCATAATTTTGATCCATGTCATTTATGACTAAATCAGAATTTCACATTTTTGTCATGGTTTTGACTTCTCATTTAAGACCAAAGCTTTCTAAATTAAAAACAGAAAATGAATTTGTTGGTGGTCAATTATTAATAATAGTTCTTATTATCAATGTTGAATTTTTTGCTTTTTTTTTGTAGAATTGTTTTTTTTCAGGATTCTTTGATGAATATAAAAATCAACTTAAAAAACAAATAGAAATATTTTGTAACATTATTAATGTTTTTACTGTCACTTTTGATCAATTGAATGTGTCCTTTCTGAATTAAAGTTAATTTACCCCCCCCCCCCCCTGATATTTTGAGTCTTTTGAATGATAAAATATCCACAAAAATATGAATCAGCAACATTAATAACAATCATAAATGTGTCTTGAGCATCACATCATCATATCAGAATGATTTCTGAAGGATCATGTGACACGAGACTGCCGTAATGATGCAGAAAAATTCAGCGTTAACATAAAATATGCATGTAACGTCACACACGAGTCAAACAATAAAAAGGCACATTTCTTACCTTTACTTTCAAAGCTTTTTCCTCCTGCAGTGATGAAAGCAAGACAAAGCATGAAAACAACTTTCAACCTGTCGCTCCTCATTTTTCTCACCCATTTACTTCACAAACTAATCGCTGCTCTGTGCTCCGGTTCCGAAAGGTGTATCCTCCTTTCCCAGGTGGGCTTTTCGGCCAAACAGTTTTGTGGACACCATTGACGGTTACGAGCATCACATCCGATAAGCTGATAGTGTGTTCAGACAGAGTGTTTACTCTTTTTACTATTTGGGGGCGGAGCCTCAAAAAGTGTGTTGTTTACTGGGAGGAGCTTGAGTGAGGACATGCTGTCATGTGTGTGTTTGAAGTGCTCTCAAGAAACAACATTACATACTCAACCTAAAGGACTGAGCAGGAAAACAATACGACTTTTTAATCTAGGGGTAAATGCACCGGCGATCAACACGTGCTCAGTCTCGTGTGTTTTTAAGAGTGCAAACTGCACTGGTGTTGTTCTGTAGCAAGTAACCGGTTCTTTTTATCACAGCCTGACACTCATGTTTTTCTATGCGCAACCTGCGTTATCAGCACAGCGCTGAGCTTCTCTTACGCACAGATAAGGGCAAGTATTGCGAGTCGATCCAGTCTGCCCGCAGCTCACTCTCCATTATCACTATGACAGGACTGTACCGTTATTTCAACCCGGGACGCATTGTTAAGATGGGAAATGTGACACCCGATTAGGCCCACAGGTGGTTTTCATCATGCCAAGGCTTTGTCTGATTAGTAAAGAATGACTTACATGTGCATTAAACAGATGTTGGTCCTCTAATGCACTCAACACCAATGGCAAAAGGCATAAATGGTCTTTTGCATAGTACATACATTCAAACACACACTCAGGTGACACTGATGTATTTCCCTGGTTTCCTCTGGCTCTGGAGGTTGTGGGTTAGTGGTGCGTAACAGGGAAATGAATGTCCAGGAAGCCCCTTTGTGGTAGCTTTCTGGGTACGCAGATAAAAGCAGAGGACTTGGCAGAGATACGAGTATAAAGTCATAAATTACAGATGCTATCAGCTCCAGCAAGTGCACAAGGTCACTTTTCTTGTTGCGCAAATGAAACTAAAGCGAGTTCCTCGAGCTGAGCTTTACATTTGTGATTTACATGCTGATGTTTTGTGCTGTGTTGTTTTCATCTACTGTGCCTGGCAAACGTGGCTCCAAATATGGTGAATTTTAAAAGTGCTATACTTTTCTGAGTGCTCAGACTTAAAAGAGGCAAATATTCTCATAGATTTATATTGAAGTAGAGATCCAAGCCATATTTAGAGACCAGAATATTAAGGGCCAGTAAGCAACCACCCAGCAATGCCATGGTACCCTAGCAACCACTCAGCAGTGCCATAGTAACCACCTAGAACACCCTAGCAACCACTCAGCAATGCCATAGTAACCACCTACAGTAGAACACCCTAGCAACCACTCAGCAATGCCATAGTAACCACCTACAGTAGAACACCCTAGCAACCACTCAGCAATGCCATAGTAACCACCTACAGAAGAACACCCTAGCAACCACTCAGCAATGCCATAGCAACCACCTACAGTAGAACATCCTAGCAACCACTCAGCAATGCCATAGTAACCCCTTACAGTAGAACACCCTAGCAACCACTCAGCAATGCCATAGTAACCACCTACAGTAGAACATCCTAGCAACCACTCAGCAATGCCATAGTAAGTAACCCCCTACAGTAGAACAACCTAGCAACCACTCAGCAATGCCATAGTAACCACCTACAGTACAACACCCTAGCAACCACTCAGCAATGCCATAGTAACCCCTTACAGTAGAACACCCTAGCAACCACTCAGCAATGCCATAGTAACCACCTACAGTAGAACACCCTAGCAACCACTCAGCAATGCCATAGTAAGTAACCCCCTACAGTAGAACACCCTAGCAACCACTCAGCAATGCCATAGTAACCACCTACAGTAGAACACATTAGCAACCACTCAGCAATGCCATAGTAAGTAACCCCCTACAGTAGAACAACCTAGCAACCACTCAGCAATGCCATAGTAACCACCTACAGTAGAACACCCTAGCAACCACTCAGCAATGCCATAGTAACCCCTTACAGTAGAACACCCTAGCAACCACTCAGCAATGCCATAGTAACCACCTACAGTAGAACACCCTAGCAACCACTCAGCAATGCCATAGTAAGTAACCCCCTACAGTAGAACACCCTAGCAACCACTCAGCAATGCCATAGTAAGTAACCCCCTACAGTAGAACACCCTAGCAACTACTCAGCAATGCCATAGTAACCACCTACAGTAGAACACCCTAGCAACCACTCAGCAATGCCATAGTAAGTAACCCCCTACAGTAGAACAACCTAGCAACCACTCAGCAATGCCATAGTAAGTAACCCCCTACAGTAGAACACCCATTAACATGTATTTCCACTGCAGTTCATGATTAATTCAGGTAGAATGTATAAATACAAGAATAAAGCATTTATAGCTGTATTTATAAACAGCCTATTAATGTCTATTAATGATTTATAAATGACGAATTAAATATTTACTAATGCTTCATAGCGTGTAGTTATTATAAAGTGTTACCAATAGTAAGCAAAGAAAAAAACTTCTGGACACATTGTAATAATAATGTTTTTTTGGGGTAAAAAAACCCAACCCTAACAAAATATATAATTTTTTGTTTAATTTTACAGTATTCTTTATAATTGCATAATTATTATTTTTTTAATATATATTATGGCAAATATTACATCATACATTATTTAACAGTGGTCACCATTTGTCACAAAAATATAATTATTTTAATAATAACGACTGTAATTAAAGATTGACTAAATATCAGAAAATCAGACACACTCCTTATATCTTTTTCTATAATTTTATAATACAAAATTCTCACATTTGCTACTGTATATTCAGCACAATGAGGCATCGCTGTTTCACCAAGTCAAAGAGAGATCAAGCGTTAAAAATGAGGAGAGACATAAAGGCACAAAAATGCGCTCGAGAGGATGACACTAAACTTCAAGACCTTCTGAGACCTCTAGTGCTTAACTAGACTTAACACGCAGCCTTACAGTTCAGATATTAAAGGGACGGTTCACACAAAAATGAAAATTGTGTCATCATTTAGTCGCCCTCAAAACTGTATTTTCTCTGTTCTGCTGAACACAAAAGTAGATATTTTGAAGTATGTCTGTAACCAAACAGTTGATGGACCCTAGTATGGAAAAAAATATGGAAGTCAATGGGGACCATCAACTGTTTGGTTACAGACATTCTTCAAAATATCTACTTTTGTGTTCAAATGCTGAACAGTTAGTTCATGCGTTCATGACCTCAAGGTTAGATTATTGTAATGCTCTACTGGGTGGTTGCCCTGCTCGCTTAATAAATAAACTCCAGCTGGTCCAAAACGCAGCAGCTCGAGTTCCTACTAGAACCAGGAAGTATGACCATATTAGCCCAGTTCTGTCAACATTGCACTGGCTGCCTATTAAACATTGCATACATTTTAAAATCTTGCTTATTACTTACAAAGCACTAAATGGTTTAGCTCCCCAATACTTGAGCGAGCTCTTAACATATTATACTCCATCACGTCTACTGCGGTCTCAAAATTCTGGCCAGTTGATAATACCGAGAATATCCAAATCAACTGCAGGCGGTCGATCCTTTTCCTATTTAGCTCCTAAACTCTGGAACAGTCTTCCTAGCATTGTTCGGGAAGCAGATACACTCTGTCAGTTTAAATCTAGACTAAAAACACATCTCTTTACTGTGGCATACACATAAAACACTTTTTCTTTGAAATTATTGTTAGGCTGCATTAACTAGGTCAGCCGGAACCGGGAACACTTCCCATAACACCCGATGTACTCGTTACATCATCAGAAGAATGGCATCTACGCTAATGATAGTCTCTCTGTTTTATCCCGAGGTCTACTGCAGTCAGCCAGATCCAGGCCGTATCCAGATCAGATGGTGGACCTGCGCCCAGACATGACCAACGCATGACCCTGAAGTGTCTGCAGAGACCGTGTCAATTAGCCTCCCCCTGCAACTGCCTCATCGACACGGCATCTCAATAAACCCGTCTCCGGCGTGATGACTCCGATTGTTCGAATATTACAATTAAATAATACTTAAATCGATATGTCATCCGCAATAAACACGTCCCCAGCGTGTTGCCTCCGGTCCTTCGAATATTCCGATCTATTATGACCTCTGACCTGTAAAGCTGCCAGAATAATAATAATAATAATAATAATAATAATAAGCTGTTTATTAATTGGCCACCCCGACTGAGCCTGGTTTCTCCCAAGGTTTATTTTTCTCCATTAGGTCACCTGATGGGGTTTTGGTTTCCTTGCCACTGTTGCCTCTGGCTTGGCGTGCTCAGTTGGGGACACTAAATTTTTCAACTAAACATCAAAATAAATATAATTAATAAACTAAATTAACCATATAAACTAAATTACTGATCTAATTATTGATCTAAAGCCCACACTGTCACCGTATGGAAATTGAAATGAACTGATGACATCAAATGGCTATACAGCTTAATAAAATTATGCTGCATTATTTTCCTGTTTAACACTGTAAAGCTGCTTTGAAACAATCTGCATTGTTAAAAGCGCTATATCAATAAAGTTGACTTGACTTCAGCAGAACAGAGAAAATACAGGTTTGACGGCGAGTAAACGATGACACAATTTTCATTTTTTATTGGATTTGATTGGACAGTAAATCTGATGAGAAGCTGAAGTGCCGAGTGATGTCATCAAAATCATTGACCCGTATTTGGCGGAAGTGAGAGACTGCACGTTTTGAACGCTTATATCTTCTCAATGCTAATTTTGTCATTGTTTTGGAGCACATTACCTTATAGATAGCAGTAAGGCGAACATATTCATACTAGAAGCCAAAAAAAAAACTTCCATTTTGATTTCATGGGGACTTTAACAATTAAGACCTTATAGTAAAGTAAAGTGTCACCGGTTTCTTGCATCGAATGCATCCCTTTTATGTAAGAATGGATTTATGAAATATTTACACTTTTTCTATGAATGATGCCAAATTTAGTTGGACATTTAATAAGTTAAGAAACGAGATGTAACAAATTATTGTGACAGCATACTGGTCATTTTGGGTTATATATAGTTTATTTGCTATCTTATAAATTTAAGAAAATGCTCATTTCAAAAAAATGACTCGTAAAAGAGTAAAACATTCATATTTCTAAATGTGTGAACACAGGTTTCTATGGAAGCGTGTTTCCGCCACGGAATAAAAAAAAAAGGTAATTGCGACATTTTCTAACAATTCTGACTTTATTTCTCAGAGGTGTTAGAAAAGACGTTAGAAAATTTGTTAGAAAAGATGGAGTTAAAAGTTATAGAAAGTCAGATTTGCAAGATAACCAAAAAGTCTGAACTGCAAGTTTATATCTCGCAATTCTCACAATTGTGTTTATATCTTGCAATTCAGACTTTGAGAATTTTGTGAGAAAGTTATTGCAAGTTTATATCTCACAATTCAATTTTTTTTTAGAATTTAGATTAAATAATTTACAATTTTGGGAAAAAAAGTCAGAATTTAGAGACAAAAAGTCTTACTTTTTTTTTTCATTCTGTGGCAGAAACAAGCTTCCATAGGTTTCATCAGCTCATGTTTGCACGTATCAGAATAACAGAGTGCATTTATCTCAATAATGGTGCTAAATGAGCTGTTTAAAGCAGATGGACACCCAGATAGACAATACAAGAGCCGAGCGGTCAGGGCTGTGGACGTTACGGGCCAGGTATCTGATGAGAGAGCCAACATGTGCTAAAACCACAAAGACCCATGGAAACGTGGCCTTTTTAAGGGAAAGTCAGAGAAAAGGAGGCGAACAGGGTGAAGAGCGCAAGGAATGGGCGTGGATGAATATCTCCAGTTGTTTACGTCTCTGTGTGTGCATGTGTGAATATGTAAGGGGCGTCACGTAGATCACTAGTGCAGTCAAATTTCAATCCACGTCAACAAACCACACTGAGTGCCTTTAGCAGATGCTGTTTGGGTTAAAAGGAAAGCAAAGATTATCCCAAGTAGTGGTAAATAGTGAAGAGAAGTTCTCAACGTGATAAAGACAGAGAGTTTGTTTTAGCAGGCGCAGCCGCTGTGTCCCTCGGGGGACGTGTCCTGCTGACTGGAGTCTTTATGGTTGGACACGGGGCCGTCTCCGTCCAAACTTTCAGTCATCTTGTCACATATCACGTCCACCAGACACTCAAATACCTGCTTCACGTTGATGTTGTCTTTGGCGCTGGCCTCGAAAAACTGGAAACCTGCGGAAATGAGGAAAAAGGCAAAACGCATAAGAGAAGGATATGGTAGGAGAGGAAAGACTGAGGAAAAAGATTATATCATATGAACTGACAATTTGAAATAATTGTCATGACATGTTCTCACTATTAAATGTGGAGGAAGATAGCAGGGAATAGCGCAGCCTAAACTCCGCCATTTTGGCAGGCAACCAGGGGGGCGCTAGAGCGGCTGTCGCTTTGGTATCTATAAAATAATTTAAAACCAGACTGTTTAAACCTTACTATTTCAACATGATGGACATCTGAGGAGCGCCAGGATGCCAGAACAGGCGGGGGAACGCAAAGGGGAAATCATTTTATCGTAGTAAGTTGTTGAAATGCCATGAATTTCAGTCACATAAGTGCTTTTATAAATAAATAACATTTAGAAACTGTAGGCTAATTGAAACTAAAATAAGGATCAATAATTAAATACTGAAACAAAAAAATAAGAAATGGCATTTATTGATTATGACTGACTTTATTTGACATACACAACACAGACCGATTCTCTCTTAAAATGAAAGCGCGTGTATATGTCAGCATAATCATTAGGGCTGTACGATTAATCGAAAAATAATCGAAACGAAATTCAGAACCTCTAACCGTATTTTTCCCAAGTCGGTTATTTCGGTTTTAGTCACGCTGCCACACACACACACACACACACACAGACAGACGGCGCGCGAAAGCCCCGAAGCCAGATCGCTTTCACTTTCGTCCTCTTAAAGTTTGTCAAGTAAATGCGTTTAAAGCTTGCCAGTTTGAACATTTAAAGCGATTGTGCACTATTAAAAAACAACAATACGGAAAACTTCTCCGTTCAGTGCTCAGCTTTTTTCTGTGACACAGAGAGCCGAGCCGAGCTGAGCCACTCGCATCTCTGACAACGCACGCGCGCCCTGAAGGCAGACCTCTTTCACCTGCGTCCTCACAAAGCTTTGTCATTTATATGTGTTTTAAGGCCTGCCAGAACATTAAAGCGATTTTAGTCCATCAGATGTGTATTATGTTGAACTAATGCCTGATATATTGTGACAAACGAACACTCAGACAGAAGTTGAAGATCGCGCACACAGAGCAGCGCAGAAACGCAGTGTCAACGCCGTCCTGTGACTAAAGTAAACAGGGGCGGACTTACCATTAGGCAAAGGTAGGCGACCGCCTGGGGCCCCCGAAAGCCAGTGGCCCCCTAAAATGCTTGTTACGATACGCGTTCGGCGCGGATTCACAAGCAGTTGCTGACTGCGGTCAAGCCAGCCGCCACTCCGAGATGCAATCTATCCGCCACGTTATTTCGTGGTGCGCGCATACACTGGCTATTACGTTTTTTTTTTACCCTTATCTCTTATCGGGCGATAAAAAAATTCCGCCATTAATCTATTCTCAAAGTTGGGTTGGGAGCTGGGTCTATACTACGCAAGCTATGATGACTTTCACCTTGATATTTTAGCGCGGATGTACACCTAGCCGAATTGCACTGTAGGTGGCGAGAGAACGAGTCTTCGAACCTGTGTGTATGCCTACTAGTGTTGTCAAAAATATCCATATTTCGCTATGTATCGATACTGAAATATCTGAAACGATACGATACTCATTTTCTACAGTATCGATATCAGCTGCACTCTTCTCTCCTCTCCAACCGACAGCGAGTGACACGCACCCACCTCTCATTCAGCCCATTTAATCCTCTGAACATTGCAAACGGGTGTTCTGCTGGACTTTTGTTAGTATTGGTGTGACCGGTCTGAATTTCGCATGGGGTTGCTCATAACGTTAATTCTACTAATTCCCGCAGATTTCACGCTCGCATCTGAAGCGCACACACACATACCGTAATAAAGCCGCCTCTGACATACAAGTGCAAAAGTGAGCTCCTTTTTCCAGCTTATTAATGGTCAAATACACTCAAAAATGTCTCAATGCCCATCTTGGTGAGTTTTAACGTAAACACAGTCGTAACCAGCTCACAGGAACAGTGTTTGGATATGCGTGCGTCAGGTCTTAAAGGGACAGAAGTTATTTATTATTCAAACTACAAAAAGACAAACGATCACTTACGAGCACACATATTCTGAATGCCTTCGGCAGAATTCAAATGAGCCATTTTATTAATCTAGATAAAAAATAATAATCTATGCCCACCACTAATATATATAAGAAACGATTTACACTCATCTTTTTCTTACGTTACTTATTCCAGCGTGCGTGCAGACAGGGTTGCCAAGTTTTTACAACAAAACCCGCCCAATTGCTAACGTTCCTCAAAACTAGCCAAAAACAAGCCCAATAGCTTTCCGGGGGGGATCTACGGGGAAAAAAGGGCATTTGGGGGGTAAAATGTGTTATTTTGGCAGGGCTGCCTGATAAATTTCGCATTCCTGGGTCTGTATATCACATAATTTGGGTCGCTTTAACCCGCGGACTTGGCAGCACAGTGCTGTTGAGTTCTGTTGACATTTGACAACTAACGTTATGTGTCGCTCCGTTGCTCTGATTGGTTGTAGGTCTATCCAATTGAGGTCTTTCCTGGTTCGGTTGAAACACGCCCCATAATCACAGCCCAATGGAGCAGAATCAGACTCATATTCTGACTAGAATTGAGTATGACGACATCAGGCTAGCATAGCCTATTTTAACAGGCCTAAACCTCTGTTCTGTAGCACTTTGAATGTACACAAATAAAAAGATTTGTTTAATTTTCATTGTAATAAAAGATAAGTGTTGTATGACTTCACTTGATTACCAGAAAATTTTAAAATACATAAAACAAATAAATATATATTTTGTTAAAAGTTTAATAAATTGCTGTTAAATTAATCAAATTTCATGATTTCAATTAATTAGACATGCTTTTTGATTAATACAATTTAATATAACCATCCAGAATAAAACAAAAAGGAATCTGGATTTTTTTTCTTCTTCTGGAATTTGAAAAAATAAAACTGATTTCATAGGGTCCTACAAATTAACATAACATATGCATCTGAACAGTGCGTATTATGTTTATTGTTTGAAATTGCACTCACTCATTTCTGTGAAGGACCCGAGTAGATGACGCATGCACAGTTACTTTCCACACAGACACACTTCATTTTTGGTTGAAATAATTTTTATGTGTGTAATAATTTCCTTTCAGTCTAATTTAAATTTGTGGGGGTGGAGGGGTCGTGCAGTAGCAGTCATCACAACAGTGAAAATAACCTCAAGGTTGTAAATGTGCAATTGTATAGGGCCCCATTCCTCTATTTTGCTTGGGGCCCCCAAATCACTAAATCCGCCCCTGAAAGTAAAGTCACTAAAGTAGCTTAGAAACTCAACCATTATAGGCATATATTTCAATACCTTTGATTTAAGTACAAACCACAGCTTCATAATGAATAGAGACGGTATGACTAATTCACACACACAATCACTCTCTCATTAATGCATTCAAATAAATGTAATGTAGGCCTACTGTGCTAATGTATCTGTATCTGATGTACAACAAGCAGAAATCTGCCCCATTGACAATAACTGCTGAAAGTCAACCGTTTCCTTCAAGTATTTTAAAATCACAAAGAAATGCACTTTCATTAGAAAAAAAAAAAATCCACCTTTAATAGTAGAAAATATTTACAGTAAAAACCTTATCAGGAACTTATTCAAAAACCCTATAAGGGCAAAAAATGGAAAGCAAAAAAAAAAAAAATTGTTCATTAGTCATAATCGAGGTAAAATGTTCAATTAATCAAGGTTTTAATTTTTGGTCAAATCGTTACAGCCCTAGTATTGATGCAGTTCTGTCTGCCTGCTATTCTCTCTGTTAATGTTACTCCTGATCGGAGGCTTCCGTAAATATTTCGTTTATACGTAGATTTAGGCTTCAACTAAGTTGCACAAATATTTAGGAGTGCATAAGTTGTAACTGAGTGCTCAATTACGTCCAAACTAGGCTAGTTGTAACTTGCGCACAGCTGGTGCAACAGGTGTCCTGACAGGAAAGCTATCCGTTCCTTTATCCATACATGTGAAAAGCACCCCGGGGACATTTTAGGGATCTGTTATGTTTAATCTATTAAGTTTTGCTATGTAAAAGTCTATGTCTTTTGAATTAAAGTGCGCAGTGAACTCCGTTGGCTTGAAACTCATGCTGGCGCCGGCTGTTCTTGCCTGCCAAAATGGCGTCGTAAACAGAATGGGTCACGTGACCTCCGGAGCTCTATAGCATGTGTGTGTTATTTTCTAAAATGCAATAATAATTATTATACATTTAAAAAAATGTAGTCACAAATGTTATATATTTTTTTATAAAAATGATTTAAAAAATACAATTATCTTATTTTATATTTGTATAATAATATAAATATATAAATAAATAAATAAATAAATTATTTATATATATATATATATATATATATATATATACACACACACACACACACACACACAAAGATCCATGTATAACGAATTAAACGTATTAATATATTTTATTTTATTGTAGTTTATTTAAATACGTAATATATTTTTAAAAAATGTATAAATATTCATCTTATTTATGAATCACTCTTGTTAATAAATTATTTATATTATAAATTGTTCGTTAATATAAAATTTTACTTACGAGGTGAGAGAGGGAAAATTAATAAATACAATTAATTTCTTAAATAATAATAAAAAACTAACGAATGAATGAAAGTTCTGTTTTTTCTACATTGATTCAAATAAATAAATAGGAACCAGTTTTGTGGAAACATTCACTACTTATTTTTGAACAGATATAGATGTAGATATAGATATGCATTTCGTTTCAGATATAAAAATGGCTCTGTGCGATTGTGGCACATTGAGACTGGTGCTTATGCGGGTAATGTTTGAATCTTGTGAATCTTCCTGATAATGTCCCCACTCTTCGGGTCATCAAAATAAGCAAATTAAAATAAAATGTGCTTCCTCTCACCGAGTTCATGAGCCAATCTCTGACTGTCCTCTGTTGGAATGAGTCTGTCATCTTCCAGGTCACACTTGTTGCCCACCAGTATCACCTGTGCGTTATCCCACGAGTACGTCTTAATCTGTGTGGCCCTAAAAGTAATACGAGCATAACTTCAAGATTAAACTTTCTCAATACACATATAGGGTGCATGTGTGTATATCACTCACCAGTCCTGAACGGCGTTGAAGGAGTCCTGGTTTGTGATGTCGTACATGAGCAGGAAGCCCATGGCTCCTCTGTAGTACGCTGTAGTGATGGTTCTGTAGCGCTCCTGTCCGGCTGTGTCCTAAACAACACAATCATTACAATCATCCTAAATATACACATGGGTACAACATCCTGGGATGTGAGGCTGAATGTGATAAATGGTATTTGTAGTGTTATTACCTGTGATGACCAGTAGATGGAAAACAAGAGTTGTTGTTTTTTTCTGGTTTCAAATTTGGAGAGCCTGGGTGCGTCTCAATCAGTTCCCTAGCTCAGTAGTCAGGGCACTGATCAGGGAGTCAGCCCATTGACTTGAATCCTGATCAGTGCCCTGACTACTGTACTAGGGAGCTGATTGAGACCATTTGTGTCATATTTTGTTTTAAAATTATAATAATACGTAATCTTTTAATAACCCATCAAGACAATATCACCACCAAAGACACGATGGATAGATAGATAGATCATCCAACTATGTTTAAGGACTATGGGCCTGGGTTGGCACAATGCGTCGTCTCTTAGAAACCAAACAAAATTAGCATGAAGAGCCTTCCCATCATCAGAGAGGGAGGAGAGAACGGGTTGCCTGGGCAACCAGTGGGTCACAGGTTTACACGATTCATTAAAGCTTGGCAAGAGTGACAGACAGCAGAGATGAGCTCAAATGAGCAATCAATTCAACAAAAAAAGACTTGTCAGAATACAGAGCGGTAAAATATAAATAAATAGGGTTAACATACCTATTAAGCTCACCAATATCTACATTGAGACATTTTAGTGCACATGGTATTGATTCCAAGAAGTTGAAATAGTACTAGAAGTAATGTTAAAATAAAATATTAATCGCTCACACAATAATATTTTATTTTATTCTAAATGACAAAATAATTTAGATAAACAAGATAAACTTCATTAAATGTTTGTACCCTTTACACCCCTGATGCCATTAAAGGTGCACTATGTAACATTTTTGCAGTAAATTATCCAAACACCACTAGGCCAGTGTTATATATTTTGTTCAGTTGAGTACCTACAATATCCCAAATGTTCCCAACTATTTGTAAATCGTGAGAAATTGCTATTTTAACCAAGGAACCAGGACGTGTGAAGGAGTCGCCTTTCAATTGCTTCATATCAGCGTTCCCCTCGGTTTCCAGGTTTATTTTGCAGGAACGCTTTACTCTCACTGCAGTGTGAACAAGTGTCATAGCAGCCGCCGAGAGAACGCACAGAGTAACGTCATAACATCATTTTCAACACACTCAGATGTATCTAATATGATAAACAGAGCTGCGTTACCTCATACTCATGACCGGTGTTCTGTCGATTTGTCCTACCTTGTCAGATTTTGCTACCTCCCATTAAAACAGTAGGTAGCACAATTCGACAGCAAAAAATGTTGCCTGTCAGATTGTGCTACCAGCATCATATTCATCTGATTTGAGGCTTTATTAATATCCATACCTACCCCTACCCTGAACCTACCCTTAAAACTATGTAAATATTTTAAATAAATAAATATTAAATATGGATGTAAAATGCTACCTATCAGATTGTGCTACCAGAATCATATTAATGTGATTTGCTTTATTAATATTCATTAATATCCATACCTACCCCTAAACCTACCCAAAATGTAAATATAAAAAATAAAAATAAAAAATATTGATGTGGGCATGCGCAGTAAGCCCTGGTAGGACAATCTGACGGGTAGGATGAAATGTCAGGACACCGGAAAAGCGGAAATAGTGCCGGTGACTGTGTCATAATAAAAGTCCCGCCAGCGACTATACCATAATAAAGGTCTCACTGCTCGCGAGGCTTGTGTTGTGCTCTTCTTATTAACAATCGCTCCTGCTCTGCTTCACACTACAGTAACGTTAATAATCACATCCATGAACATGATTTCTGCCCGAGTCCAATCCCGATTCTCTTCCACCGACTGTGAGGTGAAGACCACATGTCCCAAGATTCTGCAGTCAAACTTGGCGCCATCAAACTACGCCTTTGTTTTGAATAGGCGACCTCTAGCGGATGGAAAAGTTACATAGTGCAGCTTTAAGCTCACGACATGTTTTTCGAGGAAAAAAAAGTGTTTTTTAAACAACTCTTTTGGTGAAAGTTTTCAGGCAGCTTTCAAAATGGCCGCCAGACACTGTGAACACAGAGACCCATATCTCAGTGTGCAATGGACTGATTAGCTTGACATTACGGGAGGTATATAGTAACAAACACATAAATTGGTTAAGACATCAAGTAGGATGATAAATCATTTTTTTCTTTTTATAATCTGAGCTCAAAGATAGTAGTGTGCTTAATGGGTACTTGAGCTTAAAGGGTTAGTTCACCCAAAAATGAAAATTCTGTCATTAATGACTTACCTCATGTCGTTTGACACCCGTAAGACCTACGTTCATCTTCGGAACACAAATGAAGATACTATTCTTGTCGCTTCATAAAGTTATTGTAGAACCACTGTAGTGAGATGGACTTTGTAACGACGTCTTTAGTACCTTTTATGGGTCTTGAGAGTGTACAGTGCATTGTGCCAATGGAGGCCTTTCTGAGCCATCGGATTTCAACTAAAATATCTTCATTTGTGTTCCGAAGAGTCTTACGGGTGTCGAACGACATGAGGGTAAGTAATTAATGACAGAATTTTAATTTTTGGGAAAACTAACCCTTTAATAGACGTTTACCCTATTCATTAGGCCACATGCTTTTTTATATCAATAATTATGTAAGTATAATTACTATTCTTATCCTGCATAGAATGAATTATTACTACATGAAAGCCATGAAGGCCACACATTTATAAAGGCCAAGATGAGAAAAAAATGCAATGATTTTGCATTTTTCTATCATGCTAACTGTGTGATTTATGAATCATGAGCATGAATCATGGCCCGAGATCGTTCCACACACACACCTGTGAGGTTAAGTGTCCCACCGCTCATTGTCCCCTTTTAGGATTTGCACACATAATTGCAAAAACACATTTCCATTTCTAAATTATGCATAGGAAACTGCAAAAAATGCATTGCAACAGAATCGTTACAGCGCATCTGCAGAACTCTCAAGTTATCAAACTCTGGGTCTTGTTCCAGTCAATGGCTGACAGATGCAGAGGTTCTGCATGGCCAGGAGGAGCTTTTATCACAAACTAACACACACAAGCCTTTCTAGTTCTGGATCAGAGCCACAGCACACATTAAGACTAAATGTACTGCTGTGTGCGCAGCCATCCATTTCACATTCATCCCTAAAGAAAAGCGACTTCCTTTTAGATTAGTGTTATTCAGAATAGCACATTACTCTTACTATTTCTGCAATATATAGTATGAACAGTATGCTGATGTTTTGTATGCATAAAACCTGGATGAACTACAATATACAGCGGGAAGAACACTGCATTAGAATCTGTATCCCACAATGCACTGCACTCGAGTTGACCGGATTAACGACGGATGTGATAAGTGATATAAACTGCATTCTTCTTATAATGATGAAACTGCCAAAAGTTGGATTGGATTAAAATTACAAAATTTTACATATGTGAGATTATAATTTGATGACATTTACTCAATTAAAGGTGTCATGAACTGAACTTTTTTAAATATACGCTTGTGTGAGGTCTACTTGTGATGTTCGCGTGGTTTTTACATTCAAAAACATCATAATGAATAAGTAATAGGCTATTTTCTGCCCTGGTTTTGAGCCCCTCTCAAGACACGTTCGGCCCTGAAGACTTGGAAGTAAACGCCCACTGCTATGATTGGATAAGATTTGCATATTTAATGAGCTTCGGCTCCCCCACGAGTACGCGTGAGGCATTGTTTTGAAAGCGTGTGGGAAAACGGCAACCCACAGGGCTCGCAAAAGGTCTTTATCAAACAAACACAATGATTTATCTCTCATCCACCAGCAATTAATATGAATGTTATTTTATATTACTTGGCCTGCCCGATCGGTGGATATACGTGCGCACCAAGTACGTTGCAGACAGCATGACAAAACTTCTGCGATTGTATTTTTCCTTCAAATACCAAGTCAAGAGAGTGAACAACACGCATCAAAAAAGGAATGTTATTTTACTATATAAGATGATACATATTGGTATGCGTTGGTAGCCCTGGGACGTTAGGCTTTGTGAGCCCTGTGACAGTGGTAAATTATGTTAAGTTAGACATGTACACAATATAACATTGTATTTGATCTGTAACAATGCAATACCATCACATATAAAACATGTTTTACTCACATTAGTTTGTTACTTCATTCATTCATTCATTCATTCATTCATTCATTCATTCATGTAATCTCATCCTGTCTGCAAATCCAGTCTCATTTACAAACGAATCCGTGGTTAAATGAACATACGTGCAATGTCTTCCCCACGTGAGCTGGATATTCATTAAAATAAAGTTCAACCTCACATTTCCAATATTAGAATCTGAAGGAAGCTTATGCAGCGACTGTGTTCTTCCACAACCAGGCACAGCGCCATATCTTGCTATCTTCGGCATGTTTATTGCTCGGTAGCGCGATCCGTTTAGCTCCACGAGTCGGTGGGCGGGGCTACAGAATCAGGCATACATATTTATCTGTTGAGGCGGCGTTTCAGCATACGATGACGTCAAGGGTCGACATATTTTGAGATCAAGCGTTTTCTGGGCCTGGTGTCAATAAAAGGTTTCCTTTGACTAACAAGTAAGTTTTCAGCCCCGAAACTTACAGGATATTCTTATATTACGATGAACTCTTATATATCAAAGGCTCAAGGGAAAGTTGATTTCTAAATTCATCACCCCTTTAAACATGCATGAGTCATGTGATAAACATTTACAATACTAAAGTATGCAGCAAGTAGTATGTACTTTGCCACATGTAGTATACTAGACTATTTTTTTGTATATTTGTATTGCTATATAATGCAAACTGTTTCACATACTAGTATTTAAAGGGTGTCTAATATGCTTTTTTAGATATTACTTTTCATGTGGTGTGTAATCCAGCGGTTTGTGAATGTAAAAGGCCTGTAAAGTTTCAATGATCAAAGTGCAGATAAATAAAGTTATTGTTCCCTAAAAGAAAGAACTGAAGAGTTAATTTGCAAAAACAGATAACTCCGTTTTTCTTAATTTTCATAAATCATGCAAATTAACTCTTCAACTGATTCTGTACTCCCTAAAACAAGTCGTCATTAGATCCAAAGTTACTTCCTGCTCAAACCTATGTTGGTTTGTAACAAATTTGCATAATGCCAGCCTATGGTCTTCATTTGCTGCCTGTGAACAAAGTTTACTTTAACCCCCAACACTGTAGTTGTAGTTAAGACTGGAAGAGTTTGGTTTGTGTTTCCGCTGTTTCTCGCACTGCAAAAGTAAATCTACTCTAATGAACTTCCAAAGGATGAGGATTCGTGCTTGAATTGATACGGTCAAGCCAA
Source organism: Romanogobio albipinnatus (assembly GCA_023566225.1). Lineage (NCBI taxonomy): Eukaryota > Metazoa > Chordata > Actinopteri > Cypriniformes > Gobionidae > Romanogobio > Romanogobio albipinnatus. The sequence goes on from CM042240.1 coordinate 16,952,911, forward strand.
CGCCATCATTACTGTTCGTATCATTCATTGTGTATCAAGTGCTGATGAAGATGCGGAGCTGAAATTCAGATATCTCACAACAGACTGAGCCATCTGACCAATCAGAGCAGAGTAGACCAATCACAACAGAATCCTTTATCAAACCGTTTTAGACACTGTGAAAAAAAGAGCTGATGCTGCAGTGTATACTATGAGAAAATCAAAGTGCTTTTTGACCTTGGATGCATGTAAACCTGTTGTGCGCCTTTCTTATAGCATAATAGCTATATATAGTTAGCACGTAGATTAACGGCTAATCCACAACTTTCAAAATCATTGCAGCATTTCTGCTGTGGAGGAATGTACTGACTTCACTCCCACTCAAAGTACCGTACCAGCCTGCAACTGCTATTACCACACATCTACACACCCATCTGCGGCTGATAATTATGGCTTTCTGAGATGTTTAATAACACCAGTAATCTGACCTTTAGTTCCTGAGGCTAAAACTTAAAAGCTAACATTCTCAAAAGTCCCTGTTAGTCAGTGTTAGTCATTTTACCATTTACCGTTTAAGTCATTCTGAATCTGCAAAATCGCCACTTTAGTTAAATACCACAAACATGCATGATCCACTGAATATTAAAACTGGTTTCTACATGTTGATAAAACGGTTAGTCCTTAATTCTGATTGGTCAATAGCTGTGTTTATTCATGGCTTAAAACAAGGCTATGACCGCTTCACCCAATGGTTCTGTGCATCACTACATAACACCCTTAGCAGCCACTCTTAGCAACGTAAACATACATCTCAATTGATATTGTTCATTGAATCTTACAGTATTATTGTGAGAGAGAGATTGAGTGACCGAGTGTAGTGCCTGCATTCAGATTGAGCATATTCCTTCATGTCAGGCCTATTTTCTTAATTAAAGTAATTGTCAGTAATGGGGTTTTCCCAGGGTTTTCCCATGTCCTAACACTGATGCTAGTCAAAGCATTTGTCAGTTTCGTCTTGTTCCCGTGTTCACACAACAAGTTTCAGTCCTTTTAATGTAGAAGTCTTCGCTACTGATGGACACACTCATTAGGACAGTCTTTGCCACCATCTCATGGCGTAATAATGCATCTTCTGTTATAGATCAGTGGTTGCTGTTCATGGTCAGGGACTATTTTTTCGGGCGGAAGGAAGGCTTTTAGTGATTTTACTTTGTGAAAGTTGCATTGATACATACATTTTGGCTTTAATATTTGTATCGTGTGGTAACCATTTTATAAAAGCAATAAGGTACTCGTGTATAAGTCACGGCTGAAGGGGTTGCATGCACTCTGCTTTGCGTCGTGCCTAACAACGCCTTGAGTACCTTATTGCTTACACGCATGATTTGCAATGCCAGATACACACTTTCTGACAAATTTCTGAAAATAAGTTTCCAAACGGGGTTTTCACAGCAATGCCACTGAGGAACCATTTTTGGTTCCCCAAAGAATCTTTCACTTTCACAAAATGAATAGAAAGTGGACTTAGAAGGTGTGCAGATTAAAAAATGTATTATACATAATAAAGAAATTCAGTAAAATATCCAGAAACCACTAGGCCAGTGTTATATATTTTGTTCAGTTGAGTACTTACAATATCCCTAATGTTTCCAACTATTTGTAAATCGTGAGAAAATTGCTATTTTAACCGAGGAACCAGGACGCGTGAGGGAATCGCCTGTTGATTGCGTCATATCAGCGTTCCCCTCGGTTTCCGGGTTTATTTTGCAGGAACGCTTTACTCTCACTGCAGTGTGAACAAGTGTCATAGCAGCCGCAGGGCGAACGCACAGAGTAACGTCATAACATCATTTTCAACACACTCAGATGTATCTGATATGATAAACAGAGCTGCGTTACCTCATACTCATGACCGGAAAAGCAGAAATAGTGCCGATGACTGTGTCATAATAAAAGTCCCGCTGCTCGCAAGGCGTGTGTTGCGTTCATCTCATTATCAATCACTCCAGCGGCTTCGCTCAGCTCCACAACACTCGGTCCTGCTCTGCTTCACACTACAGTAACATTAATAACCACATCACATCCATGAACATGATTTCTGCCCAAATTCTTTTCCACCAGCTGTGAGGTGAAGACCACATGTCCCAAGATTCTGCGCTCAAACGTGGCGCCATCAAACTACGCCTTTGTTTTGAATAGGCGACCTCTAGCGGACGGAAAAGTTACACAGTGCACCTTTAATTTCATAAACAGATTTCATTCATTTCCATGATCTTCTCAGACTTGAACAATCGGTGAACTTGACCTTTAAATATAGTTTTCCTTCAATTAGTTTAAGACTTCAGACTGATCAGGTGATAATCAAACTTACCCAGATTTGTAGCTTGATCCTCTTGTTGTTGCGGAAAACGGTTTTCACCTTGAAGTCGATCCCCACCGTGCTGACGAAGGCTGAAGTGAAGGAATCATCCGCGTAGCGAAACAAGAAGCTGGTTTTACCCACACTGCTGTTGCCGATGATGAGGAGTTTGAACATGTAGTCAAAGTTTTGGTCAGCCGCGTCTTTCTGTGACGGCTGCAGACGCGAGTTGGCCACAGATGCCATCTGAAAGAGAGAAAAAGAGATTTCAAAATCAATACAAGAGCCACTTGGTAAATTTGAGAAATTCTGCTTCTTTTAATGACCTCATGTTTCATTTAGAAGTTGCCTGCAACTATTCAAATACATAAAACTGTATGAAATTTGGTGTCTCAAACATGAAATCAAAATGGACCCCATTTAATTTCTAAACACATGTTTAGAAGACACATTTTTTCTTATCAAATATCCTGTGTCGTTCTGAAATATGTCACATTCCGGAAGTAAAATGGACTTCAAATAAATGACACAAACAAATATCTGATTACCCTCTGAGCACAACCTTCAGAACCAGCCATCTCCACCGACAGCAGAGCCTAAACTAACAGGCAGACCTTTGGGAATGGAAACACAACCCCTCCACCGCTCAGCTGATCAATCAGACCCTCATGGCCCGTCTCCATGGCGACGGGCCCACAAACAAAGCATGCAGACCCATTAACAGGCGAGCAGAGCGCCCCAAACACCACTCCACTCCAGAGGTGGAGATGCTACAACAAAGAGACTGACTGCCCACAGCCGCTATTGTCTCAAGGACACAAGAGCGATTGTTAGGAAGGATCTTTTTGAACTCATTTGCAATAGTAATTTAGAATGGCCTGGTCCGAATGGTCTGAAGGACCCCGGTTAGTACAGAACTCAGAGTGGCACATCACTGACATTCATGTGCTCAGTATAGCGGTTTTGTTTGAGAAGCTTGTGACTGGTCTGGTGGTTAATCCTAACGTTCAGATTACAGTGTAGAGGGTTGCAAAATCATTGGGCAAGACCATAAGAAACACTTGAGAGGTTTTGAAACATCTTCCTATTTTAAAAGTAAAATTGAGCAAATGAACACAGAATGCATTAAATGGATACATGGGAAAATATGAAGCAGCACAACTGTTTTCAACATTGATAATAATCAGAAATGTTTCTTGAGCATCAAATCAGCAAATCAGAATGATATCTGAAGGATCATGTGACACTGAAGACTGGAGTAATGATGCTGAAAATTCAGCTTTGATCAAAATTGTATTGTATTTTTTGATCAAATAAATGCAACTTTGGTGAAGATAAGAGACTCCTTTCTAAAGTATTTTTAAAAATCCCACAATTGGATGATAATATAGAATGAAAGTGGAGACTGGGCTGTTGAATTCAAACAATGACATAAAAGGCATCATCAAAAAAAAAAATCAAATGTAGATACGATTAGTATTCCAAGTCTTCTGAAACCAACAATGGCATATTTCTTGTGAACTATCACTTAATTGCAAATATTACGGTAACACTTTACAATTTGTTAACATTAGTAACTACTTAAGTTAAAGCTGCAGTCTGTAACTTTTTCCGCTCTAGCGGTTAAAGGAACACACCGACTTTTTGGGACTTTAGCTTATTCGCCGTATCCCCCAGAGTTAGAGAAGTCCATACACACCATTCTCATCTCCGTGCCATAACTCTGTCTGACGCACCCACCGCTAGCCTAGCTTAGCACAAAGACTAGAGATAAATGGCTCCAGCTAGCCTACTGCTCAATAAGTGACAAAATAATGCCAACATTTTCCTATTTACATGTTGTGATGTGTAGAGTTACATTGTGTACTACGACCGACGGAAAATTAAAAGTTGTGATTTTCTAGGCCGATATGTTTAGGAACTATTCTCTCATTCCTGCGTAATGATCAAGGAACTTTGTGCTGTACCATGAGTGCAGCGGCGCAATGATATTACACAGCGCCTGAAAATAGTCCCCAGCATGCTCTCTGTGCCAGCAGGTTGTCACGTTGGTTATGTTGACGAAAGTTAGCCTATTTTCAGGCGCTGTGTAATATCATTGCGCCGCTGCTCCCATGGGACGGCAGCAAAGCTCCTTGATTATTACGCAGGAATGAGAGTATAGTTCCTATACCAATACACATCACAATATGTAAATAGGAAAATGTTGGCGTTATTTAGTCACTTATTGAGCAGTAGGCTAGCTGGAGCCATTTACCTCCAGTCTTTTTGCTAAGCTAGGCTAGCGGTGGGTGCGTCAGACAGAGTTATGGCACACGGAGATGAGAATGGTGTGTATGGATTCATCTAACGCTGGGGGATACGGCGAATAAGCTAAAGTCCCAAAAAGTCAGCGTGTTCCTTTAATAAACAGACTGCATGCGTCTTGCGGAAGAACATTGCAGCCGGAGCTACTTCTCTCTGTTTAAGTCTATGGCGAGTCACGCAGGGACTGTGCTCCTCCGCAGCGGTTCCTACCAGACCGGTCTGAAATATAGTCCCAATATAAACACTTATTATAAGTGTACCATAATGATTCAGAGTAAGACAAAAACACAATTTGGAAAATGGATTCATGTTTGTACATTCTCATTATATGATTTTTGTAAATCTTTGAACACAAAAAAATTACGGACAGCAGCTTTAACATGAACTAAGAATGAACAATAATTGTATTTATTAATCTTAGTTCATGTTCATTTCAATATTTACTAATACATTATTAAAATCAAAAGTTGTATTTATTAACATTAGTTAATGCACTGTGAACCACCATGAACAAACAATGAACAACTAAGATTAAAAAACAAAAGATTAATAAATTCTAATTGTTAGTCCATGTTAGTTAATACATTAACCAATGTTAACAATGTCGTTTTCACTTGCTCATGCCTTATTGTTCAAATGAACACTAAAGTTGAGTAAAACTGTACTTTCTTACGCCTTAGCAAAGGATCTTAAGCTCCCTAAAAATCCCTTGTCACATGTTGAGCATGTGCACTGGCTACATGAGGCCTTCCAATACTACAACTGAAGCCAAAGACATCCATAAAAGTGGATTTTTCCCCCCTGTGATCTTTAACAACGAGACACCGGCAACACAAATCTCCCTAGAGCTCCTTTGCTACGGTTTCTGCAGTTCAAATGTGTATCTGGATGAAACCATAAAACAGATCTGACAAGGCGAATACATACCAAATGGCACTCAGCAGCACAGCCGTCCATCCATTAGTAGGAACATCCCATCCCAATTGTCCCATTAAGAAGACAAATCAATAATGCTTATGCTATGGACTTTATGGAACCCCTTCCCCCAATTAACATTACTTTTATCTGCTCAGAATCAGAGCTTAATATTTCACATTAATAATAAAGGCATATTACAACATGAAATATGGCATCACCTTCAACCATGCAATCCTTATTGAGGAGGACAATTGTAGATAATATCAAGTTCCTACCGTTTGACTTGCCAGGTTACCATTGCACAATTATGTGAGGGTGTTTGTGTGTCTAATTTGACACGTTTCAGTATGAGGTTTCGTGTCATAATTTTCAGATAAATTATGCATGATATGCGCAAGGATACCAGAAATGGACGTGATCCAACTATCCATAAAATAGGTCTACATGGAACAAATGCTAAAGGCACATTCACAAGTTAATTCGCCTTTACAGCTCAAATAACATTTCTTTGTACAGGAGGAAAAAAACTCTATTTTAAGTAAAATACCAGCTTCACCTTTCTGCTTTAAACCTCGCCTCGTAGACTTTCATTGGAAGTTTTTTTACTCTTAACTTAAAACACAAGTCCATTTGAATGATAAGATCTCTCTGCAAAATCTCACAGACCTGCAGGACCAAAATGCACCTCAGCTGGTTTGAATGTCCCTCGGCTGGCTATAGATCAATGATCTGTAACATCTGAGATTCACCAGAGGGCCAAATGGTGTTTTGGGGTCTCTGGTTACCATGGTGCTGATCTGTCTATTGATCGTCTGGCAGATGTCCACAACTGTGTTCCAGTTGAATAGAATTAAACAGGACACAATTTGCTATTATACATTGCAGACAATCACACAACTACATTTCATAAAATAGATAGGCTAATATCTAATGAATGTAACTAAATAATGTGTTGCATGCAGGAGGTTTAACATACAACAATAACAGCAATACATAAACAATTAAATTAATAAATGATTGATTGAATTGATAAATTAAAAAAGGGAAGGATATCAGTACTATACAGAACTTAATAACCTCAACTTTCTTTTCAGTCACCCTGTCCTTCCTAACAGAACAGTACCATCCTGGTATACCACATAGCCTAATACTTTGATATGTACCTTGGTATTTCAAAGTAGTGATTGTAGTAGCTACCATGGTAAAATTGATACTTTTTTTGCAAGTGTTCTGTTGCTGGACTGAATTCACTTCACTTTCTGACCTTCTAAACTATTCTGAAGAACAACAATGGCATAATCACGAACAAAATGTAAACACAGTTGATATCCTTGATATCCTGCACGACCCAAAAGTTCATGAAACTGCTATCGTTTTCCCATCCGGAGGCAGGGAAATGTTTGTATCAAAAAAATACTTTCAAACGCAAAGACTACATTGAATTGAATTCCTACCTTCACAAGCGCTTTATGTCGTGCTCCGGTAAAGCCGGATAGCCTATCCTTGCGTGAAAACGCGTATATGCAACAAACTCTGTCGGTGTGTGTGTGTGTGTGTGTGTGTGCGCGCGTGCATGTATGACGGAGCTCCCGGATCTGAAGTGTGTGCACAGCTCCGTCATGAACAGCACCTCTGCTCTTTTTCTTCCTCTTTACTATCTATCTATCTATCTATCTATCTATCTATCTATCTATCTATCTATCTATCTATCTATCTATCTATCTATCTATCTATCTATCTATCTATCTATCTATCTATCTATCTATCTATCTATCTATCTATCTGTCTGTCTGTCTGTCTGTCTATCTATCTATCTATCTATCTGTCTGTCTGTCTGTCTATCAGTCTGTCTGTCTGTCTGTCTGTCTGTCTGTCTATCTATCTATCTATCTATCTATCTTCTATCTATCTATCTATCTATCTATCTATCTGTCTGTCTGTCTGTCTGTCTGTCTGTCTGTCTATCTATCTATCTATCTATCTATCTATCTATCTATCTATCTATCTATCTATCTATCTATCTGTCTGTCTGTCTATCAGTCTGTCTATCTATCTATCTATCTGTCTGTCTATCAGTCTGTCTATCTATTCTTAAATTTTAGATGAATTTTAACCGAGGTACAGAAAGCTGAATTACAATTACAATTTAAATGTAAATAAGCAGGAATTAAATGACAATCCTTGGCTATAAATAAAAGTCATTACATCTGTTTTATAGGCCTTATAAATAGGTAGATTTTATAGCATTAATGTATTATTTAATAAATAAACTTTTATTAAATTGACTAAGATGATTTCCCAGGATGCCATTACTTCCTGTAGTTTGTATACAATTTCAAATCCTAACTCATGAAATGCTCATCTGGTTTCATTGATTCCACCTGTTAAATGGCACTGAATGAGTCATAATTATAAAGGCATTACGTTTTTGTGAATATGGTATCATCACTTAAAATGTGTTTTCTTTCTTCAATAAATGTACATCTCTTCCTTGTATTGTTATATTGTAACAGTCACTCAAGTTGTATTGTTTTAGTCACTCAAGTCTCAATAGAATTTTTTTGTTGTTGTTGCAAGTGTCAGTTCTAACTAGTGACTATACTTTTAAGTCACTGTGGTAAGAAAGCAGTAAATGCAAATAAAAACCGTCACAATGCTTGTAACAACTCTTTCAGACGACTTAAATTGTATTTATTTTTATTTAAAAACTCAACTTGAGCTAAATACAGTGTAGTTGTTTTGGTATTTCTGAATAGATGTTTGTTCAGGGTCAATCCAAATAATACAAAAATGGACACAAAAATAAAAACTAAAGATGAAAAGTAATCAACACATCTTCACAGCAAAGGCTTGCATATGCCACACACACACAAAAAAAAACACATAAGTACATTAGCATGTATTGAATCTTCAAACAGCTCTCTTTTCCATGTCCAGAGTCATAACAGGAAGTTTACTTTGCTGTTCAAACAAGTTTACAAAGATGATCAAAGGTTCATTTTCTGTAGATTCACACTGTTGCTTTTCCATAGAGATTAATTGCCATTTTAGTGTCATTCAAATATACAAATATATATATGCAAATATAAACAGCATTTTATGATCGTCAAGCCTAAGGTTGGTCCTCTTATTTCCATAAGTGTTTCCACAAACAGCCCTCTAGTAGGAAAATACCATAAAAGAGTTCACATTGTGAAGTATAAAGGCAAAAACAGATAAGAATTATAGTACATATTTACTAAAACACAATCATAAACATCTATATTATCACTAAATAGATCATATGTTTATAATTAAACAAAATTCAGTGCAATTTCCCACTTTGAAACATTTTAAATATATACACAGTAGAAATACTGTGAACATCTGTAATAATAATAATAATAATAATAATAACACTTTATATAAACATGCCCATCCATATTATAATAATAATAATAAAACTAAAAATATACTTTCAAAGCAGTTCACAAGAATTATGCCTTTACATATCGATTTTTTTTGGTAAAACTTTACAAAAAGATTTTATTTGTTGACAATTTAGTTAGTTAACACTAACTGCGAAAAATATCACATTTATTAATCTTAGGTAATTTCAACATTTAGTAATACACTATTAAGATCAAAAGTTTTATCTGTTAATATTATTTAACAGACCTGATCTGACATGAACTAACAATGAACAGTTGAAACAAAAACAAAAAAATAGTCACAAACACACTTTTCAGTTCAATGCAAAAAAAGAAGGCTAAGGTTTTCAGCCTGCCTTTCATTTAAAGTGAAGAAAAACAGCAGAAGGTTATCATTTTAATTGAATTTATCCAGTTTATTAATAACATTATATTTAGATATAAAAGAAGAGATAATATTATAATTAAAATAATAATATTCTAGTGTGAATGGGATAGACTAACTAACTAAAAAGAGATCTGACTCCACTTTTAGGGACAGTGTGAACACAAAATCAACTTTCACTCAGTTCACTTTTGGGTCTACATTTGGTTCTTTAATCCTTAAAGAACACGAAACACTCTTGTTGCATAAAAACTAGAAGCATTATTCTTATACAAAACTGATAGTTCATTAAAAATATCGGTCTGTCTGTACGCTCTCATACTCATATAGTTCCCAAATGGAGGGCCAGGTAAATGAGATTGATGGTGGTGGAGATAAAGCCTATGAGGTTACAGAGGCTAGACAGACCATGGTAACGGTAGAAGGTGGTTCTGTGCTCCTTGTATTTGGGGTCCTGCTCACGCAGTTTGGCGTATCCTTCCTTGTTGGAGCTCATACCCACCTGACCTCCTAAACCATGTTCCTTCTCGATCTCCTGCATGACCAGCATGCTCTCTGTGGTAGACGGACCAAACCATTGCGCGTTCAGACCGGCCAAGATCACGGCCACAAAGAACAGACTCATCTGTTAAGAATAGAGAGTGTGAGAGGGGCATGATAGTGGGGAACAAATGAATGCATATAATTTGGATGGGTCACCTGTATGCCCTCGTGCCAGTCCAGCAGTTCTCTAGGGTGGTACACAGCATATATGGCCAGACTGACTGCATTACCGCCCAGCAGACAGTAGAAATAAAACGGGAACAACTTGCTTTGCACGAGGCCAAACGTGTGCATGGATACCTGGGATCTCATCACAAAACCTGAGAGTGAAGAATGCAATTAGTACCAATATGGCATGCTTTAAGATAACATAATAAATTGAGGAAAGTAACATAACACTTTAATGCACCTGCTATGAAAGACACCCACACCTGCATTCCCCAGGTGAACGAAATCACCAGGAGGTGAAGCACTTTCACAAAGTCAGTCGGGTCGCCCTCAGTAGCCATAATTAACTTCTGAAAAGTGAAAATCAATCAATCATCATATTTCAAATAAAGGGGTCGTAAAAACCTTCATCAGCATACATAAAGATGCACAGTCTCTCATACATTTGCAAGAAATCGTATGTGAAGCGCTTGCAGAATCTGTTCAAAATAAGATATCATACAAAATGCATTATTTTGTAAAGACATTTTACATCTTTTTTTTTTTTTTTTTTTTACATAATTATGGTCCACAAGACAAAAAAAACAACTGAATTTATTAAAATGACCCCGCTGAACCATTGATTCTCAATAACCATGTGTCGTTCCCTGGATGATTTCTTGTTTTCAGGGAATCTTGTTTGTCCTGAGCAGTTAAACTGCCCAATGTTCTTCAAAAAAATCCTCCAGGTCCTGCACATTCTTCAGTTTTCCAGCCTCTTTTTCATATTTGAACCCTCTTCAGCAGGGACGGTATGATTTTGAGATCCATCTTTTCACACTGAGGACGATTGAGGGACTCAAACACAACTACTAAAAAAGGTTCAAACATTCACTGATGCTCCAGAAGGAAACAACACATTAAGATGTCCAAATCTTTCTTATTTTGTTTAAATAATTTTTAAAAAAAAAAAAATAAAGTACTGCCCTTCAGAAGCAACAGAAGATACTCACATGTTTCTCGGAAGACAAATTAAAGGGATAGTTCACCCAAAAATGAAAATCAGTCCAGGCTAATCCAAGCATTAGAATTGGATTTATAGTTGCTCTGTTTTTGAAGTCCATAAAAAATGCATCTGACCGTCAAATAACGTGCTCCACGCGGCTCTGGGGTGTTAATAAAGGCCTTCTGAAGCGAAACAATGCGTTTGTGTAAGAAAAATATCCATATTTAAAACTTTATCAAGTAAACTTTCGACCGACTGCCTTCCATGGAAAAGTGTTGAAAGTGAAACTCAAGATGCGTACGTGACGTCATGACGAGCGGACCTTGTCGCGTTAGTCTTTCGATCGGCAGGGGAACTTTCAACACTTTTTCCATAAATTGAACAGGGAAGGCAGTCGGCCGAAAGTTTACTTGATAAAGTTTTAAATATGGATATTTTTCTTACACAAACGCATCGATTCGCATCAGAAGGCCTTTATTAACACCCCAGAGCCGCGTGGAGCAGTTATTTGACGGTCAGATGCACTTTTATGGACTTCAAAAACAGAGCAACTATGAATCCAATTCCAATGCTTGGATTAGCCTGGACTTTTGTAATAGAACTCAGATTGTATTCGTCTGAAAGAAGAATGTCATATACACCTAGGATGACTTGAGGGTGAGTAAATCATGGGATAATTTTCATTTTTGGGTGAACTATCACTTTAAGTACAATTTACCTTGATCTTCAAATTCCATAAGTTTTCACCCCCGGCTCAACCTCTTTTTTAATAGTTTGAGTCTCTCAATCGTCCTCAGTGTGAAAAGATGGGTCTCAAAATCCTACAGTCCCTGCTGGAGAGGGTTCAAATATGCAAAAGATGCTGGAAAACTGAAGAATGTGCAGGACCTGGAGGATTTTTCTGAAGAACATTGGGCAGTTTAACTGCTCAGGACAAACAAGGGACTCATGAACAACCATCACAAAACACACACACATTGGATCATCCAGGGAACGACACACAGTATTGAGAATCAATGGTTCATTAACTTTTAAACGGGGTCATTTGAATAAATTCAGACTATATGCAGAGGCGCACAGTAGTGAAGTATTTTTACTTTCCAAGTAATTTTATTTTTCAAGTATATGTACTTTATCAGTGCTCTTCTTTGGAAAAGTTTTACTTCACAACATTCCTAAACATAATATTGTAATTTTTACTGCACTACGTTTCATATTGAATATCATTTAATATTTATTTACATTAAAAATGTAGTACTGTATACTTTTACTCAAGTAAAGCAATTCAAAGTTTTACTTGAGTAAAAGTAAGAAAGTACTACATTTTTTATGTAATTAAGTATTAAAGTGAGTATTTATGAAATGTAGTGCAGTAAAAAGTACGACATTATGCTTTGGAAAGAAGTGAAGTAAAGGTTGTCCAAAGAAAAACTGTGATAAAGTACATATACTTGAAATATGTACTTGAGTAGAATTTAAAAATACTTCACTACTGTCCGCCTCTGACTATAATGTAAACATTTTTTTATGTAAAATATTTTATTTAGGACGGTACTAAATTAAAAAATAACACGCATTTTGTATGATCCCTCTTTTAGAGATACAATTATTCACATTTTCACAGATTCTGCAAGCGGTTCACAGACTTTTTCTTGCAACTATATATATATATATATATATATATATATATATATATATATATATATATATATATATTAGGGGTGTAACGGTACACGTATTCGTATTGAACCGTTTCGTTACAGGGCTTTCTGTACGGTGCACGCGTGTACCGAACGGTTATGAATGTAATCTTTAACAGTTAACAGTCGGCTTGTTGTAAGCGCGGAACACACTTCAATCCGAGTTCCCACATGAACATATTAAGTATTCAGTCCATTTTATCACGAAATTCAAACGATAAATGCCGTTTTAACGCTCTTTGATGTGACGTGACTGATAGACGTGTATCAGTTCAACTTAAAGCGGCAGCGCGCGGCGCGCGAGTCAATGCGATCATCTCTTCCTAAAGAATAAACATAAATTAATACATCTTAAGGTATGTTGAGGATACATTACAACTTACTGAAATGTATCGTATGTCGTGTAATCGCTCCATCTGTGTTTCAACCGCGGAAAGACAATAAAACTGCTTGTAAACAATGTCATGCAGAATCACGTTTACTCAGAAGTCCTTCAGTGTCCACAGCTGTTAGCTCACTAGAGAAATCAACTCTTTCACTGAATACATGCACTATATTAGCCGTTATATTCATTATATTAGCCTATATATATTCATTATATACTACTTAGCCTGTTAGTGATGTCTTGTTTATTTAATGTATGTTTAAATAAACCTGTCATGAAAATTAAAGCCACTAAATGATTATATTTCAACAACGAATAAAAATAATTAGATTTAGACGTTAATGCAAAAACTGCCTTATGTGAAGCTTATGAGTGTTGATTATTATATCAAAAAATTTTAATTATAATTTAGTTATAATATATATATATATATATATACACACACACACACACACACACACACATATACACACACACTCCTATGCATGCAGATACATTGTCCAGTGTCCAAATGGTCCGTATATAAAAGGTTTTGTGCTAGACTGATGTTGATAAAATGAAAACGACATGCAATTGCAATTCGTGAGCCTGTAGTTTTTGAGCCTGTGACCCTTACCGATGATCCTGGTCGCTTATGTTTTTGGATCCACTAATAAAATGTACAGCCGTTTACTTTCTGTCCCGTTAATACAGGAATGACAACAGCACGTTTCAAGACTTCCGTGATGGTCGTGCACGCAATTTCTCTGTTACTTACGCAAGCATGACACACTGAAGCAATTTTCTTCTCAGGGTGATTTCTGTCGGCTTACAGAAAATACATACCCGATTTAATTGAGCCTCTTTAAGCAGGTTTTTCTATATATCAGTTTCGAAGAAACCTGTAGCTTGTCTTGTCTTCTACACAAAATTTCTGTTGCTCCAGTTGTTGTTGTTGATCATCACGCCTACCCTGTTAGTCCCGCCTCCATAACGACAACATCCAATCACGCTCTACTATTCAAACAGATGAACGCATATCATCCAATCATGATGCAAGGAGCTGCTTGTTCTAATGCCCACCCAAAATGGACTACCGTACTTAACAGATAACAAACATGAAATAATCTATGCATATAAATTAAACTTTAGGTTATAACACTGACTCTATAATACCATAATATTTAGAGTCAGCTTTTATCATACGTTAGGCTTTTCAGCTTTTTTTGTTTGTTATTTCTATTATTATTTTATTTACATTTTAATATCGCTTTAAATTGAGTCTAGTTGCCAAGTTCAACCCTGGCATTATCATCAACACTGATAATACTAAAGACGTGAAAAGTATTTGCCTTTTAGTTTATTGGTCGGGATTTATAAGGAATATGGCTTGGTAACGTCAAACTCAACATATTAATATAAAAGCAGGACAACATAAAATGAAATAAACATTCAACACAACATTTGTTTATAAGAGTATAATAAATAAAGATGCTTTTGATAATGATATAGACGTATTATTTTTCTAGTTTGTTGCCTTTCTAATGTTTAACGGGATTTAACCAAGCGTTTATAAGAGCATACACGTATATATGCGCATAAAACGCACACAGAAGTTCATTGAATTAGTGCATTTTTTACTTTATTTATTTATTTATATTTACTTTTTTTTAATGTTTATTACAAACTCTCGTGGAGACAACAGCATAACAACAGGCAAGGCAAAACAATGCAGATTGACAATGAAAAAAAAAGGCATTGTTCTCAAAATAAATAATATGTGTTACACGATCAAAAACATTTCAGCAGCATAACAAATAGCTTCTACAGATTGTTTAGAATTTTTTTTACAAGGTTCAAGGTGAATAATAACATACGAAATTCATTTTTAAAACAGTTTACATTTGGCAGTTGTTTTTTCCATTTACTTTTGTGAATGTGGTATTTACCCATAATGATGATAAGGTTAATCAAAAGTGAAAGATCCCTCTTCAGTTTAGAGTTATAAATAAGAATATCTTCTATTGTAAATAGTTCAAGTTTGCTAATTTTATTATTTAACCAGCTGAGAAGGCATAAATCTCGCCAAAAAATCCTACTAACTGAGCAAAGGAAGAATAAATGCTCTGTTCGTTCTGGGTTTTCATGACAAAAGTCACAAGGGTCAACTTCAAAACCAAATCTCCCCCTCAGTGTCTCGGCAGATGGATAGTAGTTGTTAAGAATTTTAAATTGCATTTATTTTACTTTGGGTGCAATTGGCCATTTTTATTGATTTCCAATGTTTTCCTGCAATTGTTGGATTATCTTATATTTTAAGTTTTATCTTCCTATCATAATCATGATATATATGATATATGATATATATGATATATGATATATATATATATATATATATATATATATATATATATATATATATATATATATATATATATATATATATATATATATATACACTCACCTAAAGGATTATTAGGAACACCTGTTCAATTTCTCATTAATGCAATTATCTAATCAACCAATCACATGGCAGTTGCTTCAATGCATTTAGGGGTGTGGTCCTGGTCAAGACAATCTCCTGAACTCCAAACTGAATGTCAGAATGGGAAAGAAAGGTGATTTAAGCAATTTTGAGCGTGTCATGGTTGTTGGTGCCAGACGGGCCGGTCTGAGTATTTCACAATCTGCTCAGTTACTGGGATTTTCACACAACCATTTCTAGGGTTTACAAAGAATGGTGTGAAAAGGGAAAAACATCCAGTATGCGGCAGTCCTGTGGGCGAAAATGCCTTGTTGATGCTAGAGGTCAGAGGAGAATGGGCCGACTGATTCAAGCTGATAGAAGAGCAACTTTGACTGAAATAACCACTCGTTACAACCGAGGTATGCAGCAAAGCATTTGTGAAGCTATAACACGCACAACCTTGAGGTGGATGGGCTACAACAGCAGAAGACCCCACCGGGTACCACTCATCTCCACTACAAATAGGAAAAAGAGGCTACAATTTGCACCAGCTCACCAAAATTGGACAGTTGAAGACTGGAAAAATGTGGCCTGGTCTGATGAGTCTGGATTTCTGTTGAGACATTCAGATGGTAGAGTCAGAATTTGGCGTAAACAGAATGAGAACATGGATCCATCATGCCTTGTTACCACTGTGCAGGCTGGTGGTGGTGGTGTAATGGTGTGGGGGATGTTTTCTTGGCACACTTTAGGCCCCTTAGTGCCAATTGGGCATCATTTAAATGCCACGGCCTACCTGAGCATTGTTTCTGACCATGTCCATCCCTTTATGACCACCATGTACCCATCCTCTGATGGCTACTTCCAGCAGGATAATGCACCATGTCACAAAGCTTGAATCATTTCAAATTGGTTTCTTGAACATGACAATGAGTTCACTGTACTAAAATGGCCCCCACAGTCACCAGATCTCAACCCAATAGAGCATCTTTGGGATGTGGTGGAACGGGAGCTTCGTGCCCTGGATGTGCATCCCACAAATCTCCATCAACTGCAAGATGCTATCCTATCAGTATGGGCCAACATTTCTAAAGAATGCTTTCAGCACTTTATTGAATCAATGCCACGTAGAATTAAGGCAGTTCTGAAGGCGAAAGGGGGTCAAACACAGTATTAGTATGGTGTTCCTAATAATCCTTTAGGTGAGTGTATATATATATCCTGTGAAAGCTTTATTTAAATATTTGTTGTCACATTTTTTTGTCCGTAATGTTTAATTCCCCTATCATTTATGTTTACTTTAGCTCTCACAAAAAAACATGTCGAGTCATGTTGTAGTTCCGGTGTTCAAAACTAGAGGGCGCTCAGCTCTGACCCGCTTCTACACTCATGTGACCGAGCGGAAGTAAATCCTCTGTTTATCCTCAGCAGGCAGGCAGTGTGAGCTGTTGTTCCCCGAGAGTTGCTTCACGTTAATCACAGTTTGGTAAGGAATTTGTTTTTATTGGGTTTTTTTTTTTTTACCGAAGTCATTGTAATGTCTTATTGAAATGCGCGTATATATCGTGGCAGTTTTGACCATAATGGTTTTCATTATATTAGCATTTTACTGATTGAATGTGTTTGTTTTTCTGTGTATGTGTTGTCTAACTTCAAACTCTTAAGAGCTTCGAGTACCTAAATATCACAAAACTGTAAAATCCGAATAACAAAAGGAACATACCAGCTAGAAATACACCAGTTTGGATATTAATCTCTTTTTATTTGTGACCGTTAGCGTGGTTGAATATGTTGCCATGAAGAATATAAATGAACTTTACATTACTTTGAGATGCTGAATGTCATTACACGAAGGTTAGCATGATCTGTGTTTATATTGTAAACCTCAAGGCTGTTGCTTCTGTGTATGTGACAGAAGAATAACCCCCTTCGTGTTTTATAAACATTACTATTATTTTACCTAATTGTCTTTTCTCCTCCTCCTCCTCCTCCTCCTCCTCCTCCTCCTCCATCTCCATGAAGCTTTTGGCAAGATGGGACGCAGAAAGTCCAAGAGAAAACCTCCTCCTAAGAAAAAGATGACTGGAAACCTGGACACCCAGTTTACCTGCCCCTTCTGTAACCACGAGAAATCATGCGACGTTAAGATGTAAGAATAAACTACTCCTTACACTTCTGCATATCTGTTGAATTGAACAAAACGATCACTAACGATTTTACTTCGTTCCAGGGAAAGAAGTCGAAATACGGGGATAATATCGTGTACTGTGTGTCTAGAAGAATTCCAGACACCGATAACCTGTATCCTTCTCAAAATCTGTTTGAAAAGACAGAGTATGAGTAACTGTACTTACTGCATAAAGTATGTTATTAAAGTGACGCTGTTCTTGTCCTTAAGCAGCCTCTCAGATCTCTCAGAGCCTGTGGACGTGTACAGTGATTGGATAGACGCTTGTGAAGCAGCCAATCAATAGTTTCCCTGGGTCAAATGTCACAGATGACCAAATACACTTTTGTTTGTTTGTTTGTTTTAAACCCATGTAATGATTTTGCATAAGAAGGATCTAATATAGCCACAGATGGAGGTTCAGGCGACATTGAGATCATGGTTTAATTAAAATCCAGCCTTTTCCCTTTTTAGTTTTACAGAAATGCAGAGAAAATGCCAGGGATGTTATTCATTTCAAAATGATTTTTCTTTTTTTTTTAGTTCCTAATCTTTTAGTTGTTACAATTTAGGTTTTTATAAGACCATTTAGTGTCAATAAATGACTTGCATATTCTCTTGTGGAAAACTGTTGTCTGTGTTTTTGAATCATTTAAGAGGCCGTTTCCAACTAAAAACGGAAAACTTTTTATATACGTTTTGGCCGTTCGTTTTTACACGACAACGGCATTTTGGGGGCCTGAAAATGCACAATTTTGAAATCAGGGTTTTAAAGTGCAAACGATACCGTTATCATCTCCGTGTACACTACAAAAATGTGAATTTGTGAAAACGATGACGCTGTGCGTATTACGTGTTCAGTCTACAGGCGTGTGGTGTTTCTTTACAAAGTGACATCGCCGTCTACTGACCTGGCATGAATAATACAGAGCTTTTAGTAATTTTTTCGTGGATGTGTGTGAACCGGGATCATTTTGACAACGTCGTCTGTACCTGAAAAAGCAAAGGAACACGTCACTTTTTTTTTAAATAGGCTCATTTTCCAGCTCCCCTGGAGTTAAACAGCTGAGTTTTACCGTTTTCGAATCCATTCAGCCGATCTCCGGGTCTGGCGGTAGCACTTTTAGCATAGCTTAGCATAGATCATTGAATCTGATTAGACCGTTAGCATCTCAAAAATGGCGATATTTTTCCTATTTAAAACTTGACTCTTCTGTTGTTACATCGCGTACTAAGACCGACAGAAAATGAAAAGTTGTGATTTTCTAGACCGATATGGCTAGGAACTATTCTCTCATTCCTGCGTAATAATCAAGGAGCTTTGTGCCGTACCATGAGTGCAGCGGCGCAATGATATTACACAGCACCTAGCCATATCGGTCTAGAAAATCACAACTTTTCATTTTCTGTCTGTCTTAGTTCGCGATGTAACAACAGAAGAGTCAAGTTTTAAATAGGAATATCTAAACTCTTAAGGTCATATTTTGAGCGAGATGCTAACGGTCT
The DNA here is from genome assembly GCA_023566225.1 of Romanogobio albipinnatus. NCBI lineage: Eukaryota > Metazoa > Chordata > Actinopteri > Cypriniformes > Gobionidae > Romanogobio > Romanogobio albipinnatus. The sequence continues at coordinate 16,972,169 of CM042240.1, forward strand.
AATCAGATTCAATGATCTATGCTAAGCTATGCTAAAAGTGCTACCGCCAGACCCGGAGATCACAGTAAAACTCAACTGTTTAACTCTAGGGGAGCTGGAAGATTAGCCTATTTTCAAAAAAAGTGGAGTGTTCCTTAAAGTACATTGTTGTTGTGTAAACGTACCCTCATTTAAGAGGCTGTTTTCAACTAAAAACGGAAAACTTTATATGCATTTGGCAATTCATTTACATGACCACCACGTTTTGGGAGCCTGAAAACGCAAACTTTTGAAAACCGATTTCAAAGTGCAAGTTTTTTAAAACTGTACTGTGTCCGTGTACACTACAAAAACACCAATTTGTGAAAACGTGACGACGTGCGCATTACGTGTTCAGTCTATAGGTGCGTGGTGTTTCTTTACAAAGTGACATCGCCATCTACTGGCCTGGCATGAAAAAACGTTTCCACTGATCCGTGTGAACGGGGATCGTTTTTGACAATGTTGTCGTTTATATGCAAAGGAAAAACTTTTCCGTTTTTAGTGCATTGTTGTCATGTAAATGTACTCTAAAATGTAATGTCTATAATGTTACAAAGATTTCAGTTTTTATCCAGTATTCATATAAATGGCAAATAAAGACAAGTAATTTGAAAATAGTGATTTATTAGTTTTTTCACTTGCTAAGCCTCATATAAATAAAGACATTTGAAGCATTGATGCAAGAGGGACACGCTATATCACCTTCTGTGAGAAACAAAAGAAAGATTCACTGTTTTATGATCTTGTGTTCTGCTGTTCCCAGCAGCAATGCAAAACAACGACACATTCCTTACACACACAACGCTTTGATATATAAAGGTCTGTAACGTTTCATGAGGGAGAAATCTAGTCATGTCTATAGTTGCATATAAGCTAAATATATTAACTCTGCACATTGAACAATGGTCTCACAAACATCTTGTGTTATTTGTGCATAATTATACTTCCTCTGACATGATTGGTCGCTTTGATCGTTGAGTGTGAGGTTTGACAGGCTGAAGAACAGTCACGCTTGCATATATGCAAGTTTATTGAATATAGCCTTTGGGAGTGATAGTCATTCTGGTTAACATGATTTTTCACAGCATGCTTTGGTAATCATAAACCGCTTGTCAACAGCCCTTTTTAACAGTAGTTTGTTCTCTATGTCGATTCACTTTGTCTGTTTAATTTTGTCAAGGATAAACTGAATAAAAAAATTTTCAGGAATATTTTTGACCCAAATCCTCCTAATAAACAGCATTATACTAGGTTATTAAAAGATATGAACAATTACACTTAATTACTTAAATCTTTAGAATTCTGTTAAACACAAAGGAAGATTAAAAATAAATAAAAATAAAATAAAAAATGTTGGTAACCAGACAGTTGACGGCACACATGAACTTCCATAGTAGGGGAAAAAAAATACTATGCAAATCAATGCTACCATCAACTGTCTGGTTACCAACATTCTTCAAAAGATCTTCCTTTGTGTTCAACAGAAGAAAAAAACTTTGGAACAACATGAGGATGAGTAAATGATGACGGAATGGATCCAAACATGGGTTGAAACAACCCAGTATTTTTGTCTGTCCTATGGTTGTTAAATAGGGTTTAATGTGTCCTAATTGTTTACGCCGACTTTTTGGGACTTTAGCTTATTCGCGTATCCTCCAGAGTTAGAGAAGTCCATACACACCATTCTCATCTCCATACATCCCATAACTCTGTCTGACGCACCCACCTTTAGCCTAGCTTAGCACAAAGACTGGAGATAAATGGCTCCAGCTAGCCTACTGCTCAATAAGTGACAAAATTACGCCAACATTTTCCTATTTACATGTTGTGATGTGTATAGTTACATTGTGTACTAAGACCAACGGAAAATGGAAAGTTATTTTATAGACCGACATGGCTAGGAACTATATCGGTGCAATGATATTACACAACGCCTGAAAATAGTCCCCCGCACACTCTCTGTACAAGCAGGTTGTCACGTTGGTTATGTTGACGGAAGTTAGCCTATTTTCAGGCACTTTGTAATTTCAATGCGCCGCTGCACTCATGGTACGGCACATTTTCCGTCTGTCTTAGTACACAATGTAACTATACACATCACAACATGTAAATAGGAAAATGTTGGCGTTATTTGTCACTTATTGGGCAGTAGGCTAGCTGGAGCCATTTACCTCCAGTAATTGTAGGCTAGCGGTGGGTGCGTCAGACAGAGTTATGGCACGGAGATGAGAATGGTGTGTATGGACTCATCTAACTCTGGGGGATAAGCTAAAGTCCCAAAAAGTCGGCTTGTTCCTTTAAAAATATACATTCACTAAAAATATGAAAATATTCAGTTTACACCTTTTTAAACAACTATGCTGACATTATTTAAATGCTTAACTGAAGCTGTTGGAGGCAGTAGTTCATGTGGGTTCCTTTAGGAAACTGATAGTATGGCATCTTTGGTGGATTTCCTCTTCCTCTATCCAATCAAAAGAACATCATGGAACATTTTAAAATGTAAGAGCTGCTGGCGTAACCAATCCACTTGCCACCATTTAAAAGATTATGTGCTCGCCAAGGCTGCATTTATTTGGAGAAAAACAGTAAAAACAGTAATATCGTGAGATATCATCATAACAGAATGATTTCTGAAGGATCATGTGACTGACAACAGGAGTAATGATGCTGAAATTTCACAGGAATAAATTAAATTTAAAAAAAGAAAGAAAGCTAATAATATTTCACAATGTTTACTGTTTTACTGTATTTTTCATCAAATAAATGCAGCCTTGGTGAGCAGAAGAGACTTCTTTCAGAATCAAACAAAAATCTGATTCCAGACTTTAGTGCATATGTAACTATGAGGCATCATAAATAATATCTCAAAATGTATCATCTGCATTATTTTTCATATATAAAGACAATTGGGTCATGAGGGTGATGGAAGAACTGCACACTCAAAAAAGTAATAGAATAAAAAATGACAGGTGAGAAGCAGGAAAAGCCTGTGTTTTAAAAACAAAAAGCGAAGAAATTCCTCCTAATTTTGTTTTCTACGCACGGTCAGTCACTGAAGTTCTCAGCTTTGATCGGTGGCTGTGCTGTCAGAGGTCAAGCTGGTCCTACCGGTCGACAAGAATGTGGAATATCAAAAATAGTGCAGGTGAATGTTTAAAAAAAGCAGCGTGCTAGCAGCTGTCTGTTCGTCCTAGTCGGAATACTGATATCCGTCCATCTCTGAGTCCTGCCCGTTGTTGATGTGGTCATCCGGGCTGGAGCAGTACTTGCTGTCGTACACCTGACGTGGCAGACCGTACACCGTCATGCCGGTCTGGGACGCCACCTTGTTGGTGCCCATCTGCAGTGAGACGGTAGAGGTGTCGCACATCTCCATGTCCAGCTTCTTATCGAAGATCTGGCGCTTGGTGCCTGGGGCCGTCATGCCGGCCTGTGGAAAAAGAAAAGGAAAAGAACTGAGCAACATCTTGGGTATGCGGGCAATTTATGAATAGTAGGAAATTATAATTGTAAATATAGCTGCAAGCAGCCATTATCGGGGCCAAGCGCAAAGAAGAAGACAAGACATGCCAAAATGGCTGGCAATGTCAGATCAATTGCAGCAATGAGCAATTAAAGACCTATTAAGGTGATTTTAGGCAACTATACGATAAATACGAACAATAATAATGATTTATTGATTTATCACTTTCAACCAATAGGTGGCACAGTTACGAAATTGATGTGTGGTCAAAATAAGGGAACAATGACACTTGCAAAGATTGGTGTCAATAAATCAAAGCAGGGTGTCAATATAGTGTCAATATGTCATTGCAGAGATTTAGCCTCAAGATGCCTTTTCATTATAAGTATGGACCACATGGCGGTGCTGTTGTGAAACCTTTTAAGTACCTTAAAGGCATGGTGCTGATGGCACATACCAAGTTTCGTAATGATACATCAATTCATTTGTAAAGTATAGCATTTTATATCATAATACTGCATTGTAGTCAATGGCAATTTCATATTTGGCACAATCCTACCATTTTTTTATGTGTCCTCGGAGTGAGCCCATACATGTCTGTGTCTATTTTGGTGAAAATATCTTGTTTCGTTTTGGAGTTATAGACATTTATATGAAAAAACACATGAAAAATGACTGACACCTGACTTTGATTAGATTTTACACCCCCTTACTATCAATATTTTGACATTTGGGCATTAATGCTTAGCTATCGACCTATGTTTCCGAACTTCTGACGCTGGTTTCGTCTCGATCGGACTAGCGGTTTCGAAGATATCAGCTAACGTTTTTAAGCGCTAAATTGCAATGCTGCACAAACTATAGACCGAAACCTGGCAAATCTGGTATTGTTGGACTCGGCAAGGATTCAGGAGACTAAAAAAGTTACTCCCATGAAAATAAGTCAAGCTCACCTAAAGTTATAAGCATTTGAATAAAACAATTTTCCACAAAGTGGCGCTGTTTCGAAACTTCTTGGGCTCATTCAGGACATAGTGCTGATGACCCAAACCGAGTTTCGTAACAATCCGTTCATGTGTTCATAAAATACAGCATTTTAACACATAATTCAAAATGGCCGACAGGCAAAATGGCCGATATGGTAAAATTGGATATCAGACGACTCGGCATGCCGTCCTGAATCTAACGTGACCACTTATGATTTTTGGACAAACGATTCAAAAGTTATAAGCAAAAATAGCCATTTTTTGTATCTCCGGACCAGTAGGTGGCACTGCGCCGAAACGCTGCATGTTGCCTCAGGTCATGCTTGTGATGACTTGTACCAAGTTTGGTTTGAATACAATAAAGCGTTGCGGAGATATAGCCTTAAGTGTGTTTTCGCAAACATTACATAAAATTTGCTTGTGTGTTTATTGAAAACAATTTGACGAATCAACTTGAATTCCATGTTTTTTTTGTCAGCATGGTCTGAAGATGATCTGGCTCAATTTTCGTGCAAATCGGATGAACCGTCTAGGACGAGTTTTTTCGGAAAATAGGTTTTTCGGAAAATTATCATGACGGAAAATGACGTCATAGGGTGCAGTCGAATCGTCTTGAGCCAAGGAAGAATTTTGTTTCTAGCCCTTATGGTTCAAAAGTTATTAGCATAAATAGGAGTCAAACTTTGGACTGATGGTGGCGCTAGAGGAAATGAGTTGGAGACTCCAAATTTGCTATGTTGACACTTCAGACTGTCCTCTATGAGTGTGCCAAATTTCACAACTTTTTACCATACGATTCTATGGGCTGCCATAGACTTCGTGGCGGAAGAAGAAGAAGAAGATGAATAATAATAATAAGAACGAGAACGGTTTCAATAGGTGCCTTCGCACCTTCGGTGCTTGGCCCCTAATAAGAGCATGTTTAGAAAACTTTTGAGTACCTGACTGGCTCCTTTGTTGGTGCCCATCTGCAGGCTGATTGTTGATTGGTCCAGAGGATTTTCCATACCCGTCTTAGGGTCGTAGAGGTGACGCCGTGTGCCATAGGATGTCATGCCCTTTTGACTGGCAAACTTATTGGTGCCCATCTGAAAATGCAAGATTTTTGTGAAAAATATATAGATAAAGAATGTCATTGTTGGGGGAAATGCAGTACAAATAACTTGAGTTACTTGTAATCAGATTACTTTTTCAAGTAACTAGTAAAGTAATGCATTACTTTAAAATGTACAACAAATAAGTAATTCTATGTTGAGAGAAATCGAGAGTAAGTGCAGGGGTGTCGTGTGTGAACATGTGAACAAGATGGTCAGTATTCTTCAAAATGAATGTGAAATGTGAACTGCAAACTCAGAATATTACACAAACCTGCAATAATTAAATGTTAAATAATACAAATATACTCTCACTTTATTAAGCAGCGTCTTTACTGCTGACCTTCGATGATCCAATTCAACCATACTAATAAGCAAAAATGACTTTAGATAAACATCACATTTGTGTTTAATTGTTTTGTTTTTATTGCTGAAGTAAGAGTGTTGAACTCTCTTCTGCGATCCAGAACAGGTTTTTGCTGTGCCCTTAACTGTACAAATACTACTCTACTGTACATTTCCTTTTGCATTTGCACTTTTGATGTTAAAAGGGCCTTAACATCTGCCAAAAATATAATTTTTCTTGTTTTTAAAAAAACAAACAAGCCCAGCCCAGATGAGAAAAGGGAACGCAAAAGTAATGTAATGCATTAGTTTCCATAGAAAGTAACTAAGTAGCGTAATTAGTTACTTTTTAGGGAGTATCGCAATATTGTAATGCATTACTTTTAAAAGTATCTTTCCCCAACACTGGTTTTATATAACATATACACTACTGTTCAAAAGTTTGGGGTCAGTAAGATTTTTTGTAAATGTTTTTGAAAGAAAAAAGTCTCTTGATCACCAAGGCCGCATTTATTTGATCAAAAATAAAATAAAAACAGTAATTTTGTGAAATAATATTACAATGTAAAATAACTGTTTTCTATTGTAATATATTTTAAAATGTCATTTATTTCAGTGATCAAAGCAAAATTTTCAGCATCATTACTCCAGTCTTCAGTGACACATGATCCTTCAGAAATCATTAAAATATTTCATCTTATAAACAATGTTCCGCCGCTTAATATAAGTATTTACTGTCACTTATGGTCAATTTACTGTCTCCTTGCTGAATAAAAGTTAATTAAATACATTTTTAATTAATTTCATTAAAAAAATCTTCCTGACCCCAGACATTTGAATGGTATAAATATGATATATGGCTGCACAATTAATCGAATTTGTAATGGTAAATACGGTAACACTTTAGAATAATGTTCATTAGTTAACATAAGTTAATGTATTAACTAACATGAACTAACCATGAGCAATACATTTGTTACTGTATTTGTTAATCTCTGTTAACGTTAGTTAATATAAATCCAGCTGTTCATGGTTTGTTCATGTTAGTTCACAGTGCATTAACTAATGTTAACAAGATTTGAATAATGCATTAGTAAATGTTGAAATTAACATTAACAAAGATTAATAAACGCTTTATAAGTGCAGTTCATATTAGTTCATGTTAATGTTAGTGTTAGCTAATGACCATTATTCTAAAGTGTTACCGTAATTACAATTACAGATGCCACAATTAATAATCGTTCAATAAAATGTAATCGCACTTATATTATTCTGTGTCCTTAATGTGTTTTTTTTCTACAGGTTCTTAAGTTTTTTCCCCATTGTTTTTATTTTTAGTATAACATTATAATACCATGCATATTTTTACTTTTATTATTTAAAGAAACCGAACCAATGTATATTTGACTTTTGAGGCTTAATGCTATAGAATAATCGTAATTAATTCATTAATTTCAAGGGAATAATCGACAAATATGATTTTTGTCATAATCTACCACTGAATTGAATTGGATAAAATCTCTGTAATATTTTTTCAATGCATAAGGCTTTGAATAAAGCCTACGTTTCTTTTAACATAGACAGACATGGACAATTCCCGATGAGCATCCACTGACCTGCAGACCGATAATGTTGCGTCCCTCCTTCAGTTTCTCAGGAGCAAATCTGCGCTGCTGTTTCTCTGCGTATTTCACTCCAACGTCACAATTAGAATGGAAGCCTTTAGATTTTGCCTGTATTTCAAAATAATGATACATAAATAAAGGAATTTTACATTTAGAAAGTGGAAGTATATGATGTTCTATAAACTAACATGCACAAACGACTTATTTTGACCACACAAAAGAGAGATTCCTTTTTTGGTGTTTGCTTGATTGTTGTTGTTTGAAATGAGGACTTTATAGAAGTCAAATAATGTGACATATCTCCAAAACACTGCAGGAAAATGTGCATATAGTATGGGGCGTCCACTATAAGAGCTTTAATATGTTTTGATGTGTATCACTCTGCTAACAGTTAAATACTCTCATTTAATTCTCCTTACTATGAATTTCTGAAATGTATATAAAAAGTGAGAATATGACAAAAGCCAGATGTTCCGTCTTGAGTTGGTCTTTATCAGTTCTGTATTAAAATGTTTGACTCACCATGCCAGCCAGTGTAATAAGTGTGCTCTGGACCTGAGTGTGGTTGACGTTCTCAAACAGGTCGTTGGCCTCAAATACATCATGTGGCCTCAGTCCATACTCTTGAATGGCTCGGACAAAATTACCAATATTTTCAAGCTGCAACAAACAAGACCAAACCAGGAAGAAAGTGACATTCTCTGTGATTTGTCCAGAATCTGAAAGTATGCACAACTGATTCAAAAGTAACAAGAAACCCTGTTTATATTTGGAACAGAAGATTATTAGATTTTATGAATGACACTCTGCACAGAACTTCAAGGTTTTCCCTCAAAAATGGAAACAATGGGCTGGACATCCTTCATTCCGAACAAAATTGTTTCAATCTGTCAGGCTTTATATGATTGTGAAGTTCTTTTAAAAGGATTGTTTAACACGAGTATAAATACTGAAGACATTTGGAAGCATTTCCGTGGATTTCGTGTGCAGATCAGACCTAGAACAGCCAGATATGCTTGAGAAAGTGAAATTCTTGCTCACCTGAGGCCAGTTTTGAGGAGAGTTGTTGATCTTTCTTATAGAGCCAGGCTGAAGGATATTGATAAGCCTGTTCATAAATAATGAACATGAATAAGAGATAGAGAAAAATGATTAGAATGACTGATTAGAAATTAAAATATGTTTATCTATATTTTTTGTCCCTTCAGTTCAATGTTTCTATGCTGAATACTTAACAGCTTATAGGCGATAGATAGATAGTTGATAGACAGATACACTGTATTGCCAAATGTTTTGGGACGCCTGCCTTTACATGCACATGAACTTTAATGACATCCCATTATTAATATGTAGGGTTTAATATGGAGTTGGCCCACCCTTTGCAGCTATAACAGCTTCAGCTCTTCTGGGAAGGCTTTCTACAAGGTTTAGGAGTGTGTTTATGGGAATTTTTGACCATTCTTCTCGAAGCGCATTTGTGAGGTCAGGCACTGATGTTGGACGAGAAGGCCTGGCTCACAGTCTCCGCTCTAATTCATCCCAAAGGTGTTCAATCGGGTTGAGGTCAGGAAAGTTCCTCCACACCAAACTCACTCATCCATGTCTTTATGGACCTTGCTTTGTGCACTTGTGCACAGTCATGTTGGAGCAGGAAGGGGCCATCCACAAACTGTCCCACAAAGTTGGGAGCATGAAAATGTTCAAAATGTCTTGGTATGCTGAAGCATTAAGAGTTCCTTTCACTTGAACTAAGGGGCCAAGCCCAACCCCTGAAAAACAACCCCACACCATAATCCCCCATCCAACAAACTTTACACTAGGCACAATGCAGTCAGACAAGTACAGTTCTCCTGGCAACCACCAAACCCAGACCCGTCCATCGAATTGCCAGACAGAGAAGCGTGATTGTCACTCCAGAGAATACGTCTCCACTGCTCTAGAGTCCAGTGGCGGCGTGCTTTACCCCACTGCATCCCACGCTTTGCATTACACTTGGTGATGTAAGGCTTGGATGAGCTGTTCGGCCATGGAAACCCATTCCATGAAGCTCTCTACACACTGTTCTTGAGCTAATCTGAAGGCCACATGAAGTTTGGAGGTCTGTAGCTATTGACTCTGCAAAAAGTTGGCGACTTCTGCACACTGTGTGCCTCAGCATGCGCTGACCCCGCTCTGTGATTTTACGTGGCCTACCACTTCATGGCTGAGTTGCTGTTGTTCCCAATTGCTTCCACTTTGTTATAATACCACTAACAGTTGAGCGTGGAATATTTAGTAGTGAGGAAATTTCACGGATGGACTTATTGCACAGGTGGCAACTGATCACAGTACGACGCTTGAGTTCACTGAGCTCCTGAGAGAGACCCATTCTTTCACAAATGTTTGTAGAAGCGTATGCATGCCTAGTGCTTGATTTTATACACCTGTGGCCATGGAAGTGATTGGAACACCTGAATTCAATGATTTGGAGGGGTGTCCCAATTCTTTTGGCAATATAGATAGACAGACAGACAGACAGATTATCAATATATTAAATTATATGACAGTATATTTGAAAATATACAGAATAATATACTGTGTTAATATATATTGAATAAAACATAAGTAATTGCCACTTTTCATATATTGAAAAATATGTGACTATATATATTTACTAATTTATCATAGTATGTAATTTTCTATTCAGTAATACACTTCATAATATATAGATGTACATGTACATACAATACATTCACATTTGTATGGGAACATGTTTGTGCAATATATGTACACAATAAAGGATAAAACTTTAAGTTGGCTGGTAAAGTGGATAAAACTTTATGAATATTACATGTAATGCTAGTTTTGTCTTCATTTCTAAATATTTTATATGTATCAATATATAGCCATACATGATCAATGCATATATTGCAGTATATTGACAAATATAAGCACTAGTTTCCCATTTATGGAAATGTATTATGTAATATATCGCATTATATTTTGCAGTATATTTCCATATATTTTTGTTTTCCGTAAGGGTAAACTCAGGCCTTTAAACGTCATTACTGTAATGCGAATCACTCACTCGCAGAGGACAACGCCATCTTTCAGTCCCTCCATGAAGTTCTCTGGAAGTTTGCGGCCTGTGACCTCACTGATCCACATTCTTAGCTCCTCCTCCTTTTGTGGGTCATACTTGTGTGCCAGCTGGAGGTCAGAGGTTCAAAGCATCACTACGCACATCTAGTTTACAGTATTTATATACGCTTCATTCTTTAACAATTATTACACATGCAGATTTTAATTGATTTGTCACACTGCAGGGCTAGTTCAAATGAAACCGTCAATAAGGTTGGGAATGCTGGGGACATTCCTACATGTGAAAACTCCTTCAATGTATTGTGGCGATGGCAAAATATTTACTCTCAACACCTACGCAACAGACCTTAGTCTTTCAGTTCTGAAGTATTTCTAATAAAGGAAGAACAAGAAAGAAAAAAAAAGAAGAGTGAGAGAGAGAGATCTGAGAGAGCTGTTACTCCCAAGTTTGGTGTGCTGGTGTGGAAGCCAAACAAACGCTGTAACTTTAAATCAGTGTTATTGTTGGCCATCTCTCTCTGTCACAGCTGCGTGTCGGTTTCTCATCCGATCAGCCCTCCATTCGGATTCTTTCTTCGTCCCTTTCTTCTCTCGCCTGCCTGACTCGTGTGAAGTGACACACTTAGCACACGCTAAATGTGTCCGATAAAAGAACGCCAAGATTGACAGCACTCATAACCTTCCAAGGAATTCAGCTGAGGGCTTGATTTATTGTTTTTCTCTCATTCTGGACATCTGGAACAGACCTCAGGCTAACGCTATAGAATCCAGGCCAAGATTGGATTTTTTTGCAGCAGGAATTCTGTCACAGACAGACTGGATAACATTCCTTTATACCCTTGGTTATACTAGAAATACCTGCATGTTGTACATTGACATTTATTTTTAGCAGTTACATTGTAGGACAATATGATTTCTAACTTTTAGTACACTCGAAAATAAAGGTTCTTTATTGGCTTTCCATAAAGAACCTTTTACATAAATGGAATTACTGGCCTTTTGGAATTCCTTTTGGAATGTACACTCTAAAAATGCTGGGTTAAAAACAACCCAAGTTGGGTTGAAAATGGACTAACCCAGCAATTGGGTTGTTTTAACCCAGTGAATGGGTTGTTTTAACCCAGCAGTTGGGTTAAATGTTAAATGCCTAAAACAACCCAATCGCTGGGTTAAAACAACCCAATTGCTGGGCTGAAAAATATAGATATATTAGTGCTGTCAATGTTAACGCATGCAATACATTTTTTCCAGTTTAATGATTTTCTTGGGCTAGTTACGTTATATGTTCACGCTCTTATTCATGCAAATGCTTTTAAACCATTCAAGCAGGACAAGACAAAAGAGAACGTGCTGTCTGTGAATGTCCTGACACACACACACACACATGACGCACAGAAAGACGCGCGCACAGACAGCGCACCAGAATCCAGTTCTCTTTCACGCTTGAACGAACAATAACACACAGATTTATGCCAAAATGGCCGTTTTGTTGAGTATTCTCATAAGAGAGCAGTCTTACATGAGTTAAATAATGTCTTAAATGAACTTGAATGAAGTTGTGAGAAAATGAGGTGTGTGTGACAACCCGTCAGATCTGCGTCATGTTCGGCTGTGACAGATCTTAAAGGGTTAGTTCACTTCAAAATAAAAATGTCCTGATATTTTACTCGCCCCCATCTCATCCATGATGTTCATGTCTTTCTTTCTTCAGTCTTCGTTTTTTGAGGAAAACATTCCAGGATTTTTCTCCATATAATAGACTTCAATGGCAACCAACGGGTTGAAGGTCCAAATCAATGCAGTTTCCAAGGAAGGGCTTCAGAGGCTCTGCACGATCCCAGGGTCTTATCTAGCGAAACCATCGGTCATTTAAAAAAAAATAAATAAAAACGTTTTAACCTAAATTGCTCATCTTGCGCTGCTCTGCGACACGCTACGGATTGCATAATCATGTTGGAAAGGTCACGCTAGATGTAGGCGGAAATACATGAACATGAACATCCTGTGCTGCGTTAGTTGTTTTTTTATTATGCCCTTCACTTGCTAACTTCCCTCCGTCTCGTTCACTCGGATGTGCGTCATTGCTTGCGTTTCATGAATGCCCACTACTGGCTGAACCTTTGCAATGGACTGAACTGGAACGTCCTAAGCCCTTGATCACTTGAAATCCACTATGGAGTTTTTTTTTTTTTTTCTTGCAAAATTGTTTAATGCAGCATTCTATATGTATATAGGTGTGTTTGGGTCGTTTTAAATATTTAAACAAATGATTAAAATATCATAGAGTTGTCTATAGTGGAGTAAATTAAACAGGATAAGCGCCGCGGTGACGTTACAATCGTGTTGCATTGTGGTATATGAAGCTGCCTGAAGTGTACTAATGAAGTAGACTCGCTCCCTCTGTCAAAATCTGTCCACATAAACTTCCCTCGTCCACTTCACGAAGTGGAACGCACCTCAAAATGGCGGCGGGGATTCCCTGAGGGGAAATGCTTAGGGATGTTCACAAGTGCGTGTCTAAAAGTGGAGTGGAACGTGGATGAGATGGGGGTGAGTAAATTATCAGGAAATTTTCATTTTGAAGTGAACTAATCCTTTAAAGTGACAGCAGCCTAATAAACCAGTTGCTGTGATGTCTGTCATTAATGTTAGTCAAAGAACAGAAGGTAACAGAGAAAATTTTAGTTTAAGGAATAATCTATATTTAATGTATTATTTATGCAGTGCAGACTGTTGGATAACTTTATTCAATTTCTGTACATTTCTACCTGTTAGACAGGTAGGAAGTACACATGTAAATTTGGGTTAAATAATGGGTTTAAAGTAAATTAACAGTAATTTTTTTAAAGCCTAATAAATGTTAAAATTGATATATCTTTCAATTATACTGTACACTCTGAAAAAATGGTGCTATATGGCACTAAAAGTGGTTCGTAATCATAGGGGAACCACTTTTGGTGCTTTATAGCACCATCTCTTTAAAGGTGCTCTACAGCACCCTTGTCAAATGGTGCTAGTAAAACCCATAAGAGGTGCCATTTTATTTCTATTTTTATTTCTTCATCAAAAATGGTGCTAAACAGCACCAACAGTGGTTCTTTGGCTTGTAAAGAACATTTAAAGGTTCTTTGTACGGCAGCGGTGCTATATAGCACCTCAGTCATCCCAAATACCACTGAAGAACCATACTGGGGCTTAACAGGTTCTGTATATGGTAGCGGTGCTATATAGCACCTCAGTCATCCCAAATACCACTGAAGAACCATACTGGGGCTTAACAGGTTCTGTATATGGTAACTGTGCTATATAGCACCTCAGTCATCCCAAAGAACCACTGAAGAACCACTGAAGAACCATACTGGGGCTTAACAGGTTCTGTATATGGTAGCGGTGCTATATAGCACCTCAGTCATCCCAAATACCACTGAAGAACCACTGAAGAACCATACTGGGGCTTAACAGGTTCTGTATATGGTAACTGTGCTATATAGCACCTCAGTCATCCCAAAGAACCACTGAAGAACCACTGAAGAACCATACTGGGGCTTAACAGGTTCTGTATATGGTAGCGGTGCTATATAGCACCTCAGTCATCCCAAATACCACTGAAGAACCACTGAAGAACCATACTGGGGCTTAACAGGTTCTGTATATGGTAGCGGTGCTATATAGCACCTCAGTCATCCCAAATACCACTGAAGAACCATACTGGGGCTTAACAGGTTCTGTATATGGTAGCGGTGCTATATAGCACCTCAGTCATCCCAAATACCACTGAAGAACCACTGAAGAACCATACTGGGGCTTAACAGGTTCTGTATATGGTAGCGGTGCTATATAGCACCTCAGTCATCCCAAATACCACTGAAGAACCACTGAAGAACCATACTGGGGCTTAACAGGTTCTGTATATGGTAGCGGTGCTATATAGCACCTCAGTCATCCCAAATACCACTGAAGAACCACTGAAGAACCATACTGGGGCTTAACAGGTTCTGTATATGGTAGCTGTGCTATATAGCACCTCAGTCATCCCAAATACCACTGAAGAACCATACTGGGGCTTAACAGGTTCTGTATATGGTAGCTGTGCTATATAGCACCTCAGTCATCCCAAATACCACTGAAGAACCATACTGGGGCTTAACAGGTTCTGTATATGGTAGCGGTGCTATATAGCACCTCAGTCATCCCAAATACCACTGAAGAACAACTGAAGAACCATACTGGGGCTTAACAGGTTCTGTATATGGTAGCGGTGCTACATAGCACCTTAACCACCCCAATGAACCACTAAAGAACCGGGGAAGAACCACTGAAGCACCAAGACTTAAAGTGGTTCCCCTATGATTACGAGCCAAATAACCACTTTTAATGCCATATAGCACCAATTATTACAAAATAAAATATTAAAAACTCTGTTTTTTAATCACGATTAATTACATAAAAAAATGTGCACTATGTTTATATATATATATATATATATGAAGACTTCAGATGCAAAAGCCTCTAAGTTCGTCGTTTTTCTTTAAAATTTGCACTTTTGTCAGGCTTCTATGTATACATTTCTACCCAAGTACCAGTACTTCTGAATGGACTGCGGCTGGGATTTAGTGGGTTTGAAGTGAAAGTATTTTATGAACGTATACTATATGCGGAGAGCATTCCCTCAGTATCGTTATCTCATTTTTGACCGAAGTGGCTTTTGCATCTGTACTCTTCATATATACTTTATTGCAGTGATGCCACAGAAGAACCAGGTTCCCCGAAGAACCTTTCAGTGAACCTAAAAGAACCATTGTTTAACTAGTGTGAAGAACATTTTAATAATCTAAAGAGCCGTTTTCCTCTATAAATAACCTTTAGTGCAATGGAAAGTTTCCACAGATGTTAAAGGTTCTTCAGGAAAGCACCAATGCCAATAAAACCCCTTTATTTTAAAGAGTGATAGTGGAAAAAGGTTCTTTAGACTATTAAAATGTTCTTCACACTAATAAAAAATGGTTGTTTTAAGAACTGTTTTCGGACCCATATGGAGGTCTTTCATCACAGCCAAAAAGACAAATACCGAAAAATCAATTGTGTAGTGTAATTTTCTGACATTTCTATAAAGAGCAGGCCTGTATCGGCACTGTGTGAAATGACTAATGGTTATAGCTGAGGCTCACAGAGATGATCTTCCAACAATGCTCCTCCTATTCTAAACTGTTTACAACATGCTCCTCTCCTCAGATATTGTGAGCGGACACAACTCTTCCATATAAGGGGGCCGAAAGCCACATACCTAAGACACATCTGACATAATACCAATGACATGCAAAATCCTACTTTGACACCTGAAATTGTGCAGCACGACTTCTGCTATAGCAGAGAAGGCAGATATGTGCTGCTGTTATGACTTCTGTTCTGGTGCTGCTCAGGAAGTGTAATGGGATATCAATGAGAGCTAGAGCCAGAAAGCCAAAGCGTTTATGTTTCAGGGTTTTCAGGACCACCGAGAATATGATGGGAATAAATGTGGCAGAAGTTTGACAAGAGGAATCGATTAAACGTCCCTTGCGATGTCATACACTCTTAAAAGTTCCCAAAGGGGGTTAGAATGACCATTTTTTGGTTCCCCACACTAAAAAAAAATCCTAATTTTACGGAAAATAACTAAATTGTTTACAGTATTTTCCTGTAATTTTGAATTATGTTTAAAACTATGTCAAATTACAAACAATATCTGTAAATAAACAACTTGACTGTTATTTTAAGGATTATATCATTAATGATAAATTACAGTAATTATAATTTTTATACAGGAAAATTACTGTATTATTTATACAGTATTTTTCTGTTTTCATAAATTACATACAAATTCATGTCAAATTACAAAAAATATCTGTAAATTAACAACTTGACCATTATTTTATCATTAATGGCAAATCACAGTCATTCTCATTTTTTATACAGGAAAATTACTGTATTATTTATACAGTATTTTTCTGTTTTCTTAAATTCCATACAAATGTATGTACACTTACAGAACTAATCTGTAATAAAATATTTAGCTCATTAAATTAAAGGTTTATGTCCATACTAACAATTTAACATTATTCTTTGTAATTTTAAAGTAAATCTTATTAGTTTCACTGTAAAAATAAAATCGTAAAAAAATGGTAAATGACTGGCAGCAAAGGCTGCCAAACAAAAACCATAAAATTAAAGTAAAATATCTTAATTTAAACAAGGAAAAAATCTGTAAAATAACAGTGTTTTTCACTAAAACTTTTAATGTAAATTTCTGTAAAATTATTGTTTTTGCACTTTATTTGAATTAAGATATTTTACTTTAATTTTATGGTTTTTGTTTGGCAGCCGTAGCTGCCAGTCATTTACCTTCTTTTTATGATTTTTTTTTTTTTACAGTGCAAATAACCCTTCACAAAACAGTTCTTAAAAGAACCAGTTTTTTCTTAGCGTGAAAAGCTTTTTAATAATCTAAGAACTATAAAGTAACCTTTTGTGCATTGAAAAGGTTCATCATGGAACCATCGATGCCAATAAAGAACCTTTATTTTTAAGAGTGAAGGCACAAGACAAACACAGACACTAGCATCAAGGCCAAAAACTATGACTGAGAAAATATGACTGAAATCGCATATCTGCTAAATTAGTAAAGTTATATACTAATACTAGGCCTACTATTATCAATCGGCAAAGCTATGTGTGACCCTGGACCACAAAACCAGTCATAAGTCGCACGGGCAATAGCCAACAATACATTGAATGGGTCAAAATGCCAAAAATCATTCGGATATTAAGTAAAGATCATGTTCCATGAAGATATTTAGTAAATTTCCTACCATATATATATATAAATGTATTATTAGTTGTAATATCCATTGCTAAGGACTTCATTTGGACAACTTTAAAGGCAATTTTCTCAATATTTAAATTTTTTTGCACACTCAGATTCAAATATTGTATCCTAACAAACCATACATCAATGGAAAGCTTATTTATTCATATTTTTATTTTTTATAAATTGACCCTTATGACTGTTTTTTAAGGTCCAGGGTCACATATAGGCCTAGACGTTATATGGTTATCCATTCATAACTTTAGGGAACTAGTCACCACATTTCACACTTTTTTATTGCACATTATTGGCAAATTGTATATTATTCACCACTTGACCACGTTCGGTTTGAAAATATTATAAAGTATTTGAGGATCATCGTGTCTAACAGCCTAGTCTCAAGCACAGTGCAGCTAAACACTGATACATTTAAGGCATTTAAAACATTCAAAATGGCTGTACATGTTCTTCTACTCTGGTTACTGAGATGGTTTTTTTTCTCCTAAATATACATACCCTACATGTTTAAAAAAATAACACATCCTTTTAATAACCCCTTTTTTTTGTTTTAGGGCAGTTTTAATCAGGCTGGATTAGATTAACCCTCCCATAATTCACACCCTGACATTTGAAAACACCTCAAATTCCGTCTATAGAATAAATGACGCATTGTGACTTCAGTAGCGCACGTGCCCCTGCGCATCTCTGACAGCTGTCAATCACAGCAGACGCCTACCTTACTCTTGACCTCCGCAGACAGTCCGAAAGCAGGTCCGCTCTTGAAATGAGTTGACATTGCGCTTTTCAGCAGATTCGGCGAGAGGATGGCGATATAATGTCAGATCTGGAATCTCCAGTCCAACTGTCCGATCATGTGGGAAGGTTTGGGCCACATCTTCTTTTCCACAATCTTTTTTAAACTCTTCCCATCTGTGCGTGCGCGGAGCGAGCGCCGATTGGCCGGGGCCGACGTCCAATTACGACGTCACGCCGCTCTGTAAAAATGATGTCACCGGCATGGCATTAAACGCGTCCGATGTCACTTTTTCCACTTTGAAGTGAATTAGGGGATGCTTCTGATGTGCGTAGTTCAGCTGGTTTTACATTGGACATCAGGTTCTGCCCCAACACAGTACCAAATATGTCTATTGTTCAAAAGAAACAAAAATGCACTCATACATCATACATTAAAGAATATCACCATGATGGATTAATAGTTTTCTTTCATTCCTGTCATTTTCCCCTGGAAGTCATGAACATTTCCACAAACACAACATAATTTCCTTCACGTTGCAAGGT
The DNA here is from genome assembly GCA_023566225.1 of Romanogobio albipinnatus. Classification (NCBI taxonomy): domain Eukaryota; kingdom Metazoa; phylum Chordata; class Actinopteri; order Cypriniformes; family Gobionidae; genus Romanogobio; species Romanogobio albipinnatus. Next base: position 16,990,930 of record CM042240.1, read on the forward strand.
ATTATTGTTTATGATTATATTTTGTGATGGAAATGACAATTTAATTAACATTTTGGAATAAATAAGAATAGGCATCTCCTTTTGACTATACTTCATCGCTAGTATTTTATATGTCCTAAATACATGCAATTAAATAGCATGAGAGAGTCTATGGGTGCATTCCACTCGACAGGGTCCCTACGCAGTGTTCACTGCTCCCTACTCCCTGAGCACGGTATATCAGTTGAAGTGGACTTTGCTGACAATAATTGCTCATTTGGAACGCCCTGCAACCGCATCAAAGAAAGGCAACGATGGGTGCAGATTGTGATATAACATAAATTAATATTGTAATTTACTTTACTTTCAAATTGAAAACCATATAATAAGCATGCATTTACAAAACACACTAATATATCTAAAAAATATAATCAAAACATTGTCCATTAGTTTATTTATAAGTTACCTGTACTGACTGAACAGATTTGAAGTTGTCATTCAATATGAAAATACATTTTGATTTGGTTAACTATGTATAAATGTAGGCTATTCTTAATCATGGTCTCATCTCGTGCTCTTTCTTTCCCAAGCGCAGCTGCATATAACATTCCTGAGGCAAATAAAGTAAAGTCTAAAAAATGACAGCCCTCAGGTGCTTCTCAACACTTTTAATTGGTTTACATATTCATAAAATATAATATGCGAATGTAACAGTTATTGCCATAACCATTCATAAATACTCTAGTTTGTATAATAACTATGAATATTCAAATGCATAAACTCCTCCATCGCAGAGCTGTTTAAAAACTCTTCCAACCAATGGCTCTGCACCACAGGTGATGCATGCGACGTGCAATGACAGTTCGGTGATTTTCCCTCTCTACTTCCCGTGAAGTGATGTATTGATGTTCCCTTCTTCCCTACGCCGTTCGCGGTACCCTTCCGACTGAACATGCTCGCTCCCTTTGGCTTTGAATCTCACTTAAGATGGCGGAATACCCTCTGAAGTCCACTTCCCCCAGTCCACTTACGGTCGAATGGAACGCACCTCAGATATATGGGCTATACACATACATGACAGGTGAAGTGAATAACACTGATTATCTCTTCATCACGGCACCTATTAGTGGGTGCGATATATTAGGCAGCAAGTGAACACTTTGTCCTCAAAGTTGATGTGTTAGAAGCAAATGGTCAAGCATAAGGATTTGAGTGAGTTTGACAAGGGCCAAATTGTGATGGCTAGACGACTGGGTCAGAGCATCTCCAAAACTGCAGCTCTTGTGGGATGTTCCCGGTCTGCAGTGGTCAGTCTCTATCAAAAGTGCTCCAAGGAAGGAACAGTGGAGAACCGGCGACAGGGTCATGGGCAGCCAAGGCTCATTGATGCACGTGGGGAGCGAAGGCTGGCCCGTGTGGTCTGATCAAACAGACGAGCTACTGGAGCTCAAATTGCTCAAGAAGTTAATGCTGGTTCTGATAGAAAGGTGTCAGAATACACAGAGCATCACAGTTTGTTGCGTATAGGGCAGCACAGCTGCAGACCAGTCAGGGTGCCCATGCTGACCCCAGTCAACCGCTGAAAACACCAACAGTGGCACATGAGCATCAGATCTGGACCACGGAGCGATGGAAGAAGGTGGCCACGTGGCTGGCCTGGTGCGTGTGCGTCTCTTACCTGGGGAACACATGGCACCAGGTGCACTATGGGAAGAAGGCAAGCCGGCGGAGGCAGTGTGAACATTTACACAATGTTCTGCTGGGAAACCTTGGGTCCTGCCATCCATGTGGATGTTACTTTGACACGTATCACCTACCTAAGCATTGTTGCAGACCATGTACACTCTTTCATGTAAACGGTATTCCCTGGTGGCTGTGGCTCTTTCAGCAGATAATGCGCCGCCACAAAGCAGAAATGGTTCAGGAATGGTTTGAGGAGCACGAGTTTGAGGTGTTGACTTGGCCTCCAAATTCCCCAGATCTCAAACCAATCGAGCATCTGTGGGATGTGCTGAACAAACAAGTCTGATCCATGGAGGCCCCACCTCGCAACTTACAGGACTTAAAGAATCTGCTGCTAACATCTTGGTGCCAGATACCACAGCACACCTTCAGGGGTCTAGTGGAGTCCATGCCTCGACGGGTCAGGGCTGTTTTGGCAGCAAAAGGGGGACCAACACAATATTAGACATAACACAATGGTATGCCTGATCATAAATAGAGATTTTGTTCTCTTAATTGCTGATGACAACATTATAATCAGATATTAATCTGGTCTATTAGAGATAAATGTTCATTTTTATTCATGTACATTGTGGCCCACTGGTGTGAACACAATCATTCGTTTTAAGTGTCTCTGTGTTATGCATTGATGCCGATGAGCTGATTTTCCTTTTTCAATGCACTACGTTATTCTGATTCAGATGACAAACCATAGGAATGTGTGGCCAGGAGTGTGTCGTCTAGTCAGAGCACATGCACTGGTAAACCTCCTCATCATCCACAGCACAGCACAAGGATCAGCAGAACCATGATGTCATAATGGCGCTATCCAACATAGGAATTAAATAAAGACAACACGTTGTCATGAAATAATGTTTTTACACTTGTTTTTAATTTGTTTTAATGTCACTTTTCAGTTATGTTCTATGTTATTTCAACAATTAGCTAGTTTTGATATCAAATGTACTCTCATTATTTTAAACTAGTGCATCAATGGAAAGAATAAACACGTCATTTAGAGGGAAAAACCCTCTTAGTGTCACATGTCACGTTATGAAAGCGCTCATGTATTTGTACTCTAACCAACTAATATGAAAGGACAGGGTCTGAATTATTGTGTTAACATTTACAAAGGTGGAATACAGTGCTCTTTATCTCGCACTGTAATCCAGGCTTATCTGACCGCAGGCTTACTAACTCCTGCTCAATGACCAAACGCTCAGAAATATGGCCAATTAAAATGTTCATGTCAGAAAAACTTTTGGAAACACAGAGTGAACGATATGAAGGTTGACCTACTACTGATTAAAAATACACCAGACCCTCATGATGAAAATGACACAGTAGATTTTAGTCACGATAACAAAAATCATTATAAGAAATATACATGCCATGCAGTCATTTTATTAGATGTAAAACATAATGTATTAATTTTTTTTTTTAAATTACACACACACACACACACACACACTCACACTCACACTCACACTCACACAAATACTGTGTTTGACCCCCTTTCGCCTTCAGAACTGCCTTAATTCTACGTGGCATTGATTCAACAAGGTGCTGAAAGCATTCTTTAGAAATGTTGGCCCATATTGATAGGATAGCATCTTGCAGTTGATGGAGATTTGTGGGATGCACATCCAGGGCACGAAGCTCCCGTTCCACCACATCCCAAAGATGCTCTATTGGGTTCAGATCTGGTGACTGTGGGGGCCATTTTAGTACAGTGAACTCATTGTCATGTTCAAGAAACCAATTTGAAATGATTGGAGCTTTGTGACATGGTGCATTATCCTGCTGGAAGCAGCCATCAGAGGATGGGTACATGGTGGTCATAAAGGGATGGACATGGTCAGAAACAATGCTCAGGTAGGCCGTGGCATTTAAACAATGCCCAATTGGCACTAAGGGGCCTAAAGTGTGCCAAGAAAACATCCCCCACACCATTACACCACCACCACCAGCCTGTACAGTGGTAACAAGGCATGATGGATCCATGTTCTCATTCTGTTTACGCCAAATTCTGACTCTACCATCTGAATGTCTCAACAGAAATCCAGACTCATCAGACCAGGCAACATTTTTCCAGTCTTCAACTGTCCAATTTTGGTGAGCTTGTGCAAATTGTAGCCTCTTTTTCCTATTTGTAGTGGAGATGAGTGGTACCCGGTGGGGTCTTCTGCTGTTGTAGCCCATCTGCCTCAAGGTTGTGCGTGTTGTGGCTTCACAAATGCTTTGCTGCATACCTCGGTTGTAACGAGTGGTTATTTCAGTCAAAGTTGCTCTTCTATCAGCTTGAATCAGTCGGCCCATTCTCCTCTGACCTCTAGCATCAACAAGGCATTTTCGCCCACAGGACTGCCGCATACTGGATGTTTTTCCCTTTTCACACCATTCTTTGTAAACCCTAGAAATGGTTGTGCGTGAAAATCCCAGTAACTGAGCAGATTGTGAAATACTCAGACCGGCCCGTCTGGCACCAACAATCATGCCACGCTCAAAATTGCTTAAATCGCCTTTCTTTCCCATTCTGACATTCAGTTTGGAGTTCAGGAGATTGTCTTGACCAGGACCACACCCCTAAATGCATTGAAGCAACTGCCATGTGATTGGTTGATTAGATAATTGCATTAATGAGAAATTGAACAGGTGTTCCTAATAATCCTTTAGGTGAGTGAAATATATATATATGTGTGTGTGTGTGTATATATGTTATATATATGTGTGTGTGTGTATATATGTTAGTGTGTGTGTGTGTGTGTGTATATACACACGTGTGTGTGTTTGTGTGTGTGTATATATATGTGTGTATGTGTATATATATATATATATATATATATATATATATATATATATATATATATATATATATATATATATATATATATATATATATGTGTGTGTGTGTGTGTGTGTGTGTGTGTGTGTCTGATGATCTGTTTGATCGGACCATTAGAACATATTAAAACATCTTTTTTTGTTTTGTTCATATAAGTGAAAGTATAACCTGTACTACTCCAAAAATGACATTTTATCCCGAAAACGACGCTTTAATGAAGGGACAATCTGGAGATGGACAATCCCTGACAATCACCAGGGTGTAAGACCACTGACATCAGACAGTCGTCTAAAAGCGGATCTCTGATGCTCGGATACAGTAGCGGGTCCCAGTGAGAGAGTCATTCGGAGCGCAGCCTGATCCAACGCTCTTGTAAACATTCTAGGGGTTGAAAAAGAGCAGGGGAGGAATTTGGACGCTTTATTTGGTCATGACTGAGGCAGACTATCACCCTGCTATGAGGGTCAAGACGAAGAGGTGTTCATGCTGTATTGCTCATGAGCCTGAGAGGACTTCACTTTCAGTTGGAGTTCATCAAGTAGGCTACACCATAAATTACTTCTGTCTCACTCTATACATGAATACATAATTGTGTAATGCTGGCGTCGTTTAACTCGCTGTATCCATTCTTAGATGCTCTAGAGATCTGTTCTGTGTTAAAGGTGTTTTCTTTTCACTCTACATCCCTAATAACTTACCCAATGAGGATGTCATGCAGCGCGAGGTGTGAGTCGGTCACTGCTCTGTCAAACAACTCCAGCAAAGATAAGCAAATAAATGACACAAAGCAAGAACTAGAAAAGGGAAGTTCTTGATAGTGGGTTGCTTAGGCGCTCTGGGTGGTTTCTAGAAATATTTTCAATGGCTTTACAACATTTAGCTAATCTCTGGTTAGAGAGATCGTACGATAACAGCATTTTGGCTTTGTCACGACAAAGGGAGGGAAACAGTTTTAATCCAGAAGGAAAAAGCTGACAATACTGATTGTAAAGAGCTGCGATTCTGTGTGAATGAGAGTTTGGCACTCATCGGAAACGCAGTGATTGTGTGTATGCGTTTATGGACACAAACGACCCAGAGAAAAGTCAAGAAGGACGGGGAGACGTGAGAAAAACAGAAATGTTACAGCATCTGAAAGCGCCAGTTCCAGAGATTTCCCTGCCCTCCCTGCTTCCTTCTCTCCTTTCTCGGATAGGTCTGTCTGCCTATTTATGGTCGATGGCTCATTCACGCTACAAAGCTTAGAGGAATTCGGTAGGCTGCTCTGGAGATCGAACAGCCACAGGCAGGTTTTCTGCACACAGTAGTCATCCAAAATCTAAGCCCACCAACCAAATGTACTGGAGACTATTGTAAACAAGCAAATGCCAAGGGCCAGTCCTAAATCTGCTACAACTCTGATTAGAACAGACAATACGACCCCCAAACAATTTTAACGCCACGTAAATGTAACTATATAAAGATCATAGAGCGTCTGGAATGCAAATCTACGTCTGGGAACAACTTCAAGATGAATGTCTGAGTGCAGTTCAGTTTCCTTTATAACTCCTGGATGTGTGTATGGTCATTATTTTACATATCTGTGCCGTGCGTTGGATTTAACATCAGGGCAGAAATGAAATTTGGAGATTTCTTTGCATATGCTTTAAACATATACATGCCCTGAAAACAAGTCATGAAAACCGTCTCTGCCAGGTAATAGCAAAGTGAAAAGTATATACTTGGGCTTGGTGTGAGGCATACAAAGTGTCAGACAGCAGTGCTGAAGATGTATGATATGTAGTATTGTGTGTGTGTGTGCGTGTGCGTGTGCGTGTGTGAAGGTACCAGGGGAGATTTCACTGAGCCTCAGATGCACTGTGTGACCATGTTTGGTAAAAGCTATCCACACACACACACACACACACAGTCTCTCTGACCCAACCCATTGACCATGAGTATATGCAGTAGAGCTGGATTCAATCAGAGCCAGACTACAGGCTCAAAGATCTCTCATTCTCCCGCTAAAATATTATTTGTCATCATCGTTGGCTTTCTTTACCTCTGCTTTCTTCTGTCTTCAAGTATTACATAAGCTCTGAGCTGAGGCAGAACTACCTGATAACATTAGTTCAGACAGACACGGACGGACGGACGGACGGACGGACGGACGGACGGACGGACGGACGGACGGACGGACGGACGGACGGACGGACGATAGATAGATAGATAGATAGATAGATAGATAGATAGATAGATAGATAGATAGATAGATAGATAGATAGATAGATAGATAGATAGATAGATAGATAGATAGACAGATAGGTAGATAGACAGACACAGATAGACAGACAGTTAGATAGATAGATAGATAGATAGACAGATTGAAAGACAGACTGACAGAGAGAGACAGATAGACAGATAGATAGATAGATAGATAGGTAGATAGATAGATAGACAGACAGACAGACACAGATAGACAGACAGACAGACAGACAGACAGATAGATAGATAGATAGATAGATAGATAGATAGATAGATAGATAGATAGATAGATAGATAGATAGATAGATAGACAGACAGACAGATAGGTAGATAGACAGACACAGATAGACAGACAGACAGACAGTTAGATAGATAGATAGATAGATAGATAGATAGATAGATAGATAGATAGATAGATAGATAGATAGATAGATAGATAGATAGATAGATAGATAGATAGATAGATAGATAGATAGATAGATAGATAGATAGATAGATAGATAGATAGATAGATAGATCGATAGACTGATAGACAGACAGACAGAGATAGATAGACAGACTGATAGACAGACAGACAGATAGACAGAGATAGATAGACAGACAGACAGAGATAGATAGATAGATAGATAGATAGACAGACAGACAGACAGACAGAGATAGATAGACAGACAGAGATAGATAGACAGACTGATAGACAGAGATAGATAGACAGACTGATAGACAGACAGACAGACAGACAGACAGACAGAGATAGATAGACAGACAGACTGATAGACAGACAGACAGACAGATAGACAGAGATAGATAGACAGACTGATAGACAGACAGACAGACAGACAGAGATAGATAGACAGACAGACAGACAGATAGGTAGATAGACAGACACAGATTGACAGACAGACAGACAGACAGACAGACTGATAGACAGACAGACAGACAGATAGATAGATAGATAGATAGATAGGCAGACTGATAGACAGACTGACTGACAGAGAGACACAGATAGATAGATAGATAGATAGATAGATAGATAGATAGATAGACAGACAGACTGATAGACAGACAGACTGATAGACAGACAGACAGACAGACAGACAGACAGACAGACAGAGATAGATAGATAGACAGACAGACAGACAGACAGACAGACAGACAGATTGATAGACAGACTGACAGAGAGAGAGACAGACAGACAGACAGATAGATAGATAGATAGATAGATAGATAGACTGACAGAGACACAGACAGACAAACAGACAGACAGATAGATAGATAGACAGACAGACAGACAGACAGACAGACACATAGATAGATATATACATAGACAGATAGACAGATATGTATTCACTTAGTACTACTAAAACATGAGGATGTCCATTTGCACTGTATCTGGATAAATCTTTAATTAACATCAAGAATTAGCAAACAACTGCCATTTGCCAACGGTCCTGCCAACAGAAATGTGCTCTGAATGTTCAAACAGACAGCTAAAGAGTCAAAACAGTCACTTTATATGTCAAATATAAAACCAACATTAAACAAACATTCAGTAGATTAATGGACACATCGAAACATGTCATGATAATAAAAATACTTCAAAAAGTTAGTAAAATGTGTACAGCGCAAGCATGAGGATGAATCATCTGGCCCATTGCTAAATCTAAAATATTTCATTCACAAAATCATTCCACAATTTAAGTAAACGTGCAAGACTTAAATTAAATGAAAAAAGTGAAAGTATTAAGAATGAATTCTTATCCATCCATCACAAAGAACTAAAAACCTGGAGAACATTCATGCTCTCTTATGCTCACCAAGGCTGATCAAGTAAAAAACAGTATTGTGAAATATTATTACAATTTAAAATATCTGTTTCGTAAATGAATATGTTGTAATTTATTCCTGTGATCAAAGCTGAATTCTCAGCATCATTTCTCCAGTCTTCAGTGTCACATGATCATTCAGAAATCACAATGATTTGATGCTCAAGAAACATTTATGATTATTATCAATGTTGAAAACAGTTGTGCAGCTTCATATTTTTGTGGAAACAGATATATTTTTTGATTAATTATGAAATAGAAAAGTACGAAAAAAACAGCTTAATGACCTCAAACTTTTGAACAGTAGTGTATGTACTGGTAAAAAACAGCCTTTGTTGATGGTTTTGTACCCTTTGTGGTGATGCTGATCCGTCTTGACTCGAAAAGAATGAGCTGTTCCAGTTGCATGCCTTTAAATTATATTTATTGTTTAAAAAAGGTAAATAAACAAAAGTCCTATAAGCATGTTACTCCAACACATGCTTCCAATGTTCCTTCACGCTCAATCTCACGGTCAATGACTGTTGCGCTGGTCTCAGCACCACCTGCTGGACTGGAGTTACAGCCTTTACAACCAATTTCGCCCATTGCCTGCAGGAGGAGCACACACTAAGAAAACATAATAACTAAATGGAAAATATTTATAGCAAATAAAAAGTTAAAGAAACAAAAAATGAATATGGCTCCTACAGTGTATGTAGTTAAATTATCGAAGGCTTTGAGTCAGTCAACAAATCTAAATGCAAAAAAAGTTCAACTCAGGATGGCTTTTTTAAAATCTCAAATTTATTAATGAATAAATCTGTAACTTCTGAAGTTTTGACTGCTACTTGGACAAAATTATTAGTGGTCATAAATGTCATCCATCAGTTTCAAAGTGTACTGACACTAGAGCTCTGAGGCCTCTGTCCGGTGTCGATCTTCACATTCAAATCTACAGAGACGATCAGATCCACTGCACAGTAATGTGTTAAAAGAGAAAAAAAAAGAAGATAAAAATCAATCAAATCAAAAGATCAGAGAACTGAACTACTACAATTATCCAACAGTTCTGTGCTCATTTTAGTATACTTATAATCACATCTTATAAGCGACTTGTACTTCAAGACTGAAGGTATATACAAATACATAGATTTTCAATACTGGCATTGGACTAGTCATCAAATTGCACATAGTAAATGATTCCATTGAATTCCATAGCAGGTTGTCTGTACCAAAGGCCGACAGCATTAGAAGGAAAAAGCTCCGTCCAAACATCTGGACAGGTAGAAAAGTTTGTCTAGTCACCCTCCCATAGATTATTGCTCCTTATAGAGCGCAACAGTTGAGTTCCGGAAGTAAAAACGCCATTCATTTTCTTCATTAGGAAAAAGATTTTGAACAATAACTTTCTAAACCTTTAAAGACAGCCCTACTGTGAGCTACGAGGTTTTTAATTGATAGTATTTGCCTCTGCTGAAGCAGTCAGCATTATTTCAGCTTAGTTTTAAAATAATCGTGTTTAACAGCGGAATTCCTGGTGGAAAACTACATTACCCATGATGCCGTGCAGACATTCCAGCAGAGTCGAAACAAGCAAAAAACACGGCACAGCCCTACTGTGAGTTACAAGGTTTTTAATTGATAGTATTTGCTTCTGCTGAAGCCGTCAGCATTATTTCAGCGTAGTTTTAAAATAATCGTGTTTAACAGCGGAATTCCTGGTGGAAAACTACATTACCCATGATGCCGTGCAGACATTCCACCAATCAGAGTCGAAACAAGCAAAAAACACGGCACAGCCCTACTGTGAGTTACGAAGTTTTTAATTGATAGTATTTGCTTCTGCTGAAGCCGTCAGCATTATTTCAGCGTAGTTTTAAAATAATCGTGTTTAACAGCGGAATTCCTGGTGGAAAACTACATTACCCATGATGCCGTGCAGACATTCCACCAATCAGAGTCGAAACAAGCAAAAAACACGGCACAGCCCTACTGTGAGTTACGAGGTTTTTAATTAATAGTATTTGCTTCTGCTGAAGCCGTCAGCATTATTTCAGCTTAGTTTTAAAATAATCGTGTTTAACAGCGGAATTCCTGGTGGAAAACTACATTACCCATGATGCCGTGCAGACATTCCACCAATCAGAGTCGAAACAAGCAAAAAACACGGCACAGTCCTACTGTGAGTTACGAGGTTTTTAATTGATAGTATTTGCTTCTGCTGAAGCCGTCAGCATTTTTTCAGCGTAGTTTTAAAATAATCGTGTTTAACAGCGGAATTCCTGGTGGAAAACTACATTACCCATGATGCTGTGCGGACATTCCACCAATCAGAGTCGAAACAAGCAAAAAACACGGCACAGTCCTACAGTGAGTTACGAGGTTTTTAATTGATAGTATTTGCTTCTGCTGAAGCCGTCAGCATTATTTCAGCGTAGTTTTAAAATAATCGTGTTTAACAGCGGAATTCCTGGTGGAAAACTACATTACCCATGATGCCGTGCAGACATTCCACCAATCAGAGTCGAAACAAGCAAAAAACACGGCACAGCCCTACTGTGAGTTACGAGGTTTTTAATTGATAGTATTTGCTTCTGCTGAAGCCGTCAGCATTATTTCAGCTTAGTTTTAAAATAATCGTGTTTACAGCGGAATTCCTGGTGGAAAACTACATTACCCATGATGCTGTGCGGACATTCCACCAATCAGAGTCGAAACAAGCAAAACACGGCAAAAGATCTCGCACACTCCCATGAATAACTGCGAATGACGATCTCTCAAGGCTTTTAAAAATTGGCAATAAAATATATTGTTTTTATTACATATAAATCAACATTTGTAAATGAGTAGTTATATATTTATCCATCGTTTTTTAATTCGATTACGCTGTTTGCACTGCTTCATGGGATTGTAGTTCTTTCCTCACTAAAGCCTCTTTTGTCCGATTTTCTCAAACTTTTTTGCTTCAGATCAAAGTTTTGCATTGTTGTGATTCACCTCGTAGCTGATTGGTTTGATTGATGGCTTATAACTCTTGAACAAAGACTATTTTAAAAATCCCAATGGGAAAAATGAATGAGAAAAATACTTCCGGAACCAGCCGTTGAAAAACGGGGCGGGAACTGTTGCACTCTATTGATAATCGAAAAGCAAATATGGGTCTCCTTCCTCCAATATACTTAAGCAATTTAAAATAAATGCCTGCCTATGAGATTTATTTGATGGCGACTGCTTATTTTTAAAATCATGTGATCATAAAAAACACTTTTTGTCTTGGTTAGGATACTGTCTCCACATGAGGATCGGACCAAATGTGAGCAGGCAAGTGCAGCATGGATGATAACAAAGGTCTTTGTAAACAATAAATGGGACGTTTGATATGAGGAATCCCGTCTACTAAGGTTATCCTAGATTTTTCACATTCTCCCACCCTTCGAATGAGCACAGTGTCCACTATTGACGTAGGAGTTTAAAATCGGAGGCTATGCACAGTACTAATATTAGGGTTGTGCTAACTCTACGACTGCTTTATACTAGCACAGTCCTATCTATACTCTTATTTCATGCACTCATTTCGCACAACAGGCACGTTTTTTTTGTGGCCGTTCTAAATAAAATGATCAATGACTGTAGAGAAAAGTCCGCTTTAATGAATACGTATAATTTTTATGAGCATTGTTAATCCAATTTGTACTTTTTATTGATTTCGATCAGCCCTTCAAAACGCAATAGCATAGTGAGGACGGCCAGCCACTGAATAACATTACAATATCAACGCGACAAAGGCATCCGATTGTGCACCGTTTGTGTGGATGTCGTACCACAAAGCGTAACCTTCTTTTGCATTTCCATAAACACAACAATTACAGCTCATTTCAGGCATTATAAGTCACAGCTATCTATTGTCCCAGCTTCACATATTCAAGGCCTAGAGGATGATTTGGTTATTTCGAATTATGGATATAAGGCAAAAAACTACATTTCCCACAATCCTCTCCCATTCTCTGCCAGAATCACCCAATTTAAAAAGTCAAAATAACGAATGAAAGGCAAAAAAACGACATTTCCCACAATCGTCTCCCATTCTCTGCCAGAATTACCCAATTTAAGAAGCCAGAATAACATTCATTTTGGAGGTGTACCTGAATTTCAGAAGAGAAACACTAGCTCTGAATACACAAGGATTTTCTCATCACAATTAAGTACCGCATATGTTTGTATGCATATCCATATGCATATGCATATGCATGTATATATATATATATATATATATATATATATATATATATATATATATATATATATATATATATATATATATATATACACATACACACACACACACACACACACACACATACATACTGTATCGTAACACCACAGCACATGGGTTCACACGCCTAGATAAATATAAGCTGGAAATCACATTCAAGAGAATCAGCACTCATGCATCATGACAAAAGCCTAAACATTGGGCTGGAGGTTCTAGTGACCAACAAGATGAAAATACCCTTGAATTTGGCAGAAACAGGACTAAGATGAAAAAAAAAAAGTGTTTTTAAGTATCTATTTGGCGAGAACAGAAACAGTCTAAAAGCTGCGCGCGTGTAGATTAAAGAGACCTCAATGCAACTTCAGCATGTTAGAGAAACGCATGCAAATACAGAAAACGAGGCAAGAACCTGAGAAATGAATAAACCGCTGCAGTTTCCTTGAATCGAATGCAAACATGACCTCAAAGCATGCACACGAACTAGCGAAACTCTCGAAGGCTTTACAAACCCACTCCATTTCCACATGGAAGACAACTTCTGGAAACGCTAAAGAGGGACTGAGGTGCAACATAAGAGGAGTTCTGCAGGTATGGGCTATAACAGTAAAGGCCATGAGCATTTGATTCTTTTCGTAGCAAGTCCACACGCCGTTGGTTCTGGGACGGGCAGGTGCTGCACTTGTGCTTGACACGGTGAGAGAGGTAGATCTGTGGTTTCACGGAGCCTTGCAACTAGTCAGACTGGCAATGTAGTGTAAGACTGAATGAATTTGATGAGCATTTCCGAATCGCCAACAAATGAATTGTGAAGCAAGTTCAAACCTGGAGACCACTGAGGCACATCAGTGTAAATATCACAGGAAACATGGCTCTTAAGCCAACCACGATTGGTTTGGAGAAAAACATGGACGGGTAGTGACTGGATAAGGCTTTGCGATGGAGATGCGATGGACTTTCCGTGGTCTCAAGCTCATATATTCATGTTCTATTGCTTCTCTTTGTGCTTTGAGGCACTTTGGTTGTGTTTGAGGCATTTATCTGCTTGACGTTCACCGGTGTAGGCGAATTCAGATTGTTTGTAAATGACAGAGGTTTAAACCACACTGGGATGGATCCTCTCAACCTCTTTTCGAGAGCACGTCCATCCAAAGCACAATGGAAACGACTCAGAAGTCGCTATATTCCGGGAAGAGAATACGTCTAATCTATATGTCATTATTGCGGATGGTTTTCAGTCTGTGTGGTTGTTCACGGAATTTGTCTTTTTGGAGACAACTTTGCCCCCTCTTAGCTTGCCGGTAATGACCTTGTAGCAGCCGCGGGCGATTTTGTACATCCATATTGTATTCAAGATATCCAAACAAATGCAGGATACGATCCAAGCCACCTGAGCACTGAGACCAAGCCTTTCAAACGCTGGCGTACCGAAGGTGCCAAACACCTTCGCCCAGTAGGGGGGCATCACGGCGATCCGCACCAGGAAGAACACGACCGCCATGGCGATGCCGTTGACGACGACCAGCTGGTGGGTACGAGGGTAGGCTAGCGCTTCGAAAAACCACCTGCGGAGAGAGAAATAGAGGTCAACCGAGAAGTTTAGCATTTGGCAAATAATGGGTCTGAATAAAATCGCTCCCATTGAGTAAATCTCACCTTTGATTCACAAATGGCGTGGACAATTCTGAAATCAGTCGGAAGTTTGCAAAATAAGGAAGCACTCCACGTGTCTGGAAAAAACAACAACATAAAAATGCAGATCATACAGACAATTATACACACACACACACAAACATCTTTATGTTAGATGTGACTAATCACGAATAATTTATTTGACAGCACTATTCAGCACTATTTTATAAAAGGTCAAAATAACGCATATATTTCCCACAATCGCAGAATTACCCAATTTAAGAAGCGAAAATAACATTCATTTTGGAGGTGTACCTGAATTTCAGAAGAAAAACATTAGCTCTGAATACACAAGGATTTTCTCATCACTTGGCAGAATTAAGTATTAAGTAGTTTGTGTACACACACACGCACGCACGCACACACGCAATTTTTTTTACTGGAGTAGATGCCAATAAGTACAAATATACCACTTTGCTTGCTAAGCGAACAGTTCGGAAAGACAAAATTACGGGAATTGCCATATAACTGAAAGTGGCAGTAGTGTAGGGGTAAGACGCACGGCAATTAGTTTTGACACAAGTCGACCCGCGGTTCGAATCCGCCTTTCGCCGAGTTCAATCTTCTCCCTTTTCCCATCACATATCAGATCGGAAAGGCATTTATTTTCAATAAAAATGAAGGAAATAATAGAAAAGTGGAAATAAAGCGTCTAACATGTGTTTAATAATAAGTGTTTATCGATTAGGGGTAGGTAAACAGACATGTGCTGAATGTTAGAGATGATAAAAGTGAGTGGGTCCAATATCATTGATCGTAAAAAGTGGGTGGGTCTTGTCCCACCCACGTACAATGGTTCCGACGCCCATGTATATATATATTATATAGGTTAGTTTGGTTAGTTTGTGCTGTCAAATGATACAAGCTCTTATACTTAGTTGCTTTTTTTGTCCCTGTATATTTTTATTCATTTATTTATTTTATAAAGATTTACACTTTTATTTGTCTTTTCATAAAAGATTTTTAATTTTCCTCAGACATCTTTAATTAATCCTCAATTTCAAGGGCCTTTCGTGTTGTGCTCTGTATTACCAGGTACTTACCAGCACATATCCATAAGCGTACAGCGCCGCCAAGTGGTGACACACAAAAAACGCGTCACCCATGGTACTCCAGTTACAAGCTAGAAGCACCAGGTCTGAGAGAAGAGTAGAGGACGGAAGAGAAAACAAGAGAGTAAAAGATGTAGACAAACCTGAAAAGATCTGAAATGTGTCATCTGTGCGTGAACTTCCATAATAAATCAACGATTCATACCATAGAACAGGTATCCACAGGTGATGGCCACATTGAGCTTAACCATGTTAGGATCACCCCTGAGGAAGGAGAAAATGATAAAGCTCAAACAAAAGGCAAAGACAACAGTATATATACACATGAAATGCAGTCACTCAGCAATGGAAATGCTGCACTGTTTGGACAGACTGCTTCTTTCTGAAAGGCGTAATCTGCAAAAGCATCACCAGCCAGTAAACCTGCAGATGGAAACCTTAGCCAACAACAAAGCATGAGGGAGTGGTTCTGCTTTTGACTGAAGCCATTTATTACTGTACTATCACTGGCAACATGCCACTGTCAACACTGCCACTGTACAAGTGATGTTCCTCGATAAAATCACATTCCAATGAAAAAATATTTCACGAAATTCACCTGGGTGAACATACAGAGACATCTGGCAGTAATCTACAACATTTGCATGGAAAATTTCATTCAAGAATGCTTTTTTTCATGGTCACAGATGTCTGGCAATAGTATCTTGTAAGCAAATACAAATCTTCTTAAATGTTTATTATGTGAAACAAATGTGGTGTGATTTTTTTTAACTGTCTGATCTCAGATCAGTTTCATGCATATGAAAAATCCAGAAATAGATTAGGGCCCTATGAATTTTTTGTTGTTGTTGTGTTCTGTCAAATCAATTAATCCCATCTAATACGTGTGTGTGTGTGTGTGTGTCACGATTAATCGATTTGACTGAACTAATTTTTTTTTTCAAATTCTATTTTATTCCAAAATTCTGCTTTTTTATTTAAATTTTTCTGGATTCCATTTTAATGGTTTAATTAGATTTTTAATTAGTCCAAAAATTATGCCTAACGAACTATTTTTCATAAAACTTTGATAATTTTTTTCTGGTTTGTGTTTAATGATTCAATAAAATCTGGTAAAAATGAATGCATACAAATCACAGAATTATTTAATTAAAAATGTCAAATAGCACTTATCGTTCTATTCATCTTCTGTTTGTCTATTTAATATAAAAAAAATAAATAAAAATAAAAGTTCTGTCCTATGTGTTCTGTGCTAGATTACCTGAGACCTGCTACAGCACTTGCATATTGTTGCCCTTGACTGTTTTAGTTGCTTCCATTGCTCTCATTTGTAAGTCGCTTTGGATAAAAGCGTCTTTGATGTAAAATCAAATGGTCTAGAAAATCACAACTTTTAATTTTCCGTCGGTCTTAGTAAACAATGTAACTACACACATCACAACATGTAAATAGGAAAATGTTGGCGTTATTTGGTCAATTATTGAGCAGTAGGCTAGCTGGAGCCATTTACCTCCAGTCTTTGTGCTAAGCTAGGCTAGCGGTGATTTATACTTCTGCATCGGACCTGCGCCGTAGCCTCTACGTGGCGATTTTCATTTATACTTCTTTGTCCTTGTCCGCATCGACGTGCAGTTACACATGCAGAGGGAGCATGTGTACCCCTAAGGGAGGGGTTCTGGCAGACCAATCATAGTGCTTGCAGTCGCTATGCGAGCAACACACAGCCTACGACATAGCTACGGCGTACACTTGACGCAGAAGTATAAATTGGGCTTAAAGCCCTCCCTACAACTACCCCTACCCCTAACTGATAAACACGTTATTATTAAACACACGTTAGACACATTATTTCCACTTTTCAAATATTTTCAATTTTTTTTAAAAATACCTTTAAAGCAGCACTAGGTAACTTTTGCTCTCGGGCTCCCCCTACAGTTGGGAAACAGTATTGTCCTCTACTACTGTCGTAAACTCTGTCATCCTACATTAGGGGATGCATATAGCACGTGCATTTGTTGACATGACAACTATGATAGCCCTGAACACTGCAGGAGTTCACATGCAGGTGTTCTGCTTGCGTCCCGTGTGAAATGTCTTCATCCCAGGTACAGTGGCATATGTTTCAGCATGTCATATGAATATCATTTCATGGGTTTTATTTTTTTTTCAAACGCCAAATGATCGCGATGCTCACGTTTACAAGCCAGCGTCATTATAGTAGTCTAGTCTATTGTTTACCGTTTTACAGAATCTATATGATACTTCAATTCAATGTTTAAGTGGTAGGTAATAACCATATATCGTCAATATAATATCAAGCTACCATAGATGAATCTTCAAATGTGAAAAGTCGATTTGCATTATAGCTTGAGGCAAGACAAATAAACAAATATCACAGACATGTTAGGTATTGTAACGAGTAGGAAAATAGTGTGGCCCCTTTAAAAGCGTTCGCCCCGGTTGGAGCGCCTGCGTTCTGTGTGTGTGTGTGTGTGTGTGTGTGTGTGTGTGTGTGTGTGTGTGTGTGTGTGTGTGTGTGTGTGTGTGTGTGTGTGTGTGTGTGTGTGAACACTGCGCCTCAAGCTCCCATGTGTGCGGATTATTTTCTGTCTTCTGTTGCAAACATTCATTTATTTTTGTTTTGTTGGGTAATGCTGTGGACGGAAGTGGAGTTTGTGCCGGACTCTTGTGGGGGTTCCGCGGGGAATAAAGTGCAGGCTGTTTGATGTCAATCGCCTCCGCGTTTGCATCGACTCCAGTTGCGTTGAGTGAGCTATCCGTATTTTTCACCCGGACACACGCGTTAGAGTATCCTAAAATATGATTTTGTACGTCTTATGTATTTACTTACGAGAATGTAGCCCCTACCAAACTTGTACACGCCGTTTACACATAGGCTTACATAGGCTTACCCTCGCACGTCCGAATTTAAGGAAGTGGGGGTGATGGTGGAAGTGACGTACATGCCGTAAAGCAGTCGAATTTTGTAGTTCTTTTTTTTTCTCGGGTTACTACCCGAAACCCGAAGTTTAAAAGTACGATTAAAAACGATACAGACCCCGTCAGGCTATGGCAGACGTGTCATTCAACCTATTGTAAGTCGATGTATCATCACAAGAGTCTTGAAAATATATTATGAAGGTTGAAAAGTTACCTAGTGCTGCTTTAATATAAATACCTTTCCAATATGATATAGAGCAAAAAGAAAAGGAAATATGTAGAGGGAAAAGGGAGTAGAGTGAGTTTGGCAAAATTCGGATTCGAACTCGGGTCGATTTGCATCAACATTTTTTACCACGTGCCATACCCCTACACTATTGCTACTGTTGACAAACCAGCATCTTCCGTAATTTTGTCTGGCCCAGCCAGATGTCAGTGGGCGGAGTTAGTGTTAATACCCTCTGCCAACAAGGTGGGTGTGTAAATAAGACATTCCACTATTGTCCATATTGTTATTAAGTGTACAGCCCCACTTTTAATTTATTCCTAGGCTCTTTTGAACCAAGAGCATAACTAATAAATACACTTTGTTCAGAGAAATTATACAAAAGGCCGCATTAACTTATATACACAATTATTCCAGGTAGCTTAATCTGTGGAGAATGGCATCAAGCATTGGTTTAAGCGGTTTTATTCTCATGAAATTACATTCGAGTGAAGTCGATGGGGTCATTTGAGAGTTATGAACTGTTATGAAATTAACTAAACAAACCCATGCGCTTGCCATATGGAAGATGAATATCTTGGTGAATGAATAACAAGCCAGCGATACAGTGCATGTGTCCCTGAGATCCATGTCTCTCTCTGAGCCTGTAAAGCGATCAGTTATCTGATACACAGCGATCGCAGGTATCCAGTAGCAGAGGTGTTTGAAACACGATCTCAATACGAGCGCTAGCCGACTTTCATGCACAGGAAGCAAAGCTCTGCGTGACTCCACAGACCTCTGACCCCTCTGTCAAACTCCTGAACTCTCACTGCTTGTCTAGCACTGCACAGCTGAAGCCGCCATGCAGGATTTTACACTTAATCTTACGTGTGCAAGTGGTTCTGAAGTTTCTACGATCTTTCTTACTAAACGATTTGGGACAAATAAGGCAGACTTTATTTTAGTGCACCAAATTTTTCTGTTGACAGACATTATGCACTCTCTCATATAAATATCTCTTTGTGTTTGTTCATATACAAAGATGAGTAGGTAGTGCAAAACAACAAAGTAGGGATGCATCGATACCATTTTTTAAGGCCTGAGTACGAGTACAGAATTTTCTTTCCTGGTACTCGCCGATACCTATACATTTATTAATCCCCTCCCCTTTTTTTTTCTTCTGGTGATGTGGCAGTTTTCCAAGCACAACACAGTGAGACTAATGACTGCTTTATTGTTAAAAAAGTATTATTTTTATGTGCTTATCGCAAACTTAAAGCACAATTTTCAGTGTCCAATAACCTTCAAAGGGCATAATTACCATTGTCATAAAAAAACATGCAGTTCGCAATGTGTGGGTTGTTGTCATTAATTTTGAAGTATTTCCACACCCCCTGAGGATGACATGGCGGCCAGTGTCTCTGTGCACAGAAAAATCTGTCAGTTACGTGAGGAGTACAAGGACAAGTACAAGTACATGAGCTTGGTATCAGGCCCTATATCGATACTGGTATCGGTACATCCCTACAACAAAGTATTGAAATCAATGGATTTCAATAGTAATGCTTGTATTCTGAAACCACACTGCAAGACATGGATATTAACCAAGAAAATCAAATGCAATCATTTGAATAAGTAGGCCTACTGTGACCTGTACTAAACCATAAAAATACCATAATATGTTTACAGAGATTTAGGAAACATTCCAAGTTCACATACTTGTTTCTCTGAAAAACTATTTTACAGCCAGTTATTATAGAAATGTGCGTTCGTTGTCGGAATGTCTGTTTTTGTTTTGGTCTGTGTTTTCCCGCCCACTGCCAATTTACCCAATAGTATTTTAACACTCCGGGTTGCCAGTTGGAGGAAAACATGGTGTATTCTAGCCACGGAATAAGCTCTTCAATTTACAGATATCCAAACAACTCTCTCTAACAATTAAAATGTATAGTGCAGTACCGATTTTAACCACTAGCTGTCTATATTACATACTGCACCTTTAAGTACATAACTTTGATGATAGTTTGGCAGAAAAAAAAGAAATCAGAATCCATTTCTTTCAACTATTACTTTATATTATATTTAGTGCTGGGCAATCAATTAATCGCGATTAATCGAATCCAAAATAAAAGTTGTGTGTTTACATTAGAGCCCGACCGATAAAGGATTTTTAAGGCCGATACTGATACAAATATTTGGTGATGTAAAAATTTGATATTCCGAGATATATATATATATATATATATATATATATATATATATATATATATATATATATATATATATATATATATATATATATATATATATATATATATATATATATATATATATAACTGAAACGCATAAAAAAATCCCTAACATTAGTTATTTGTAGTTATTCATGATCCCTCAGCCTCTCTAAAATAATATGATAATGCAGTTTAAAAATAAAATTGTTTGTTTTATTGTCACAACAGAACAGAGGAACATAAAAATATATTAAAGTTCAGATAGATAAAGTGTATAAAAATACAAACTTAAGATATGAAACTTAAAGTCCTTTGGACGAAAACACAATAACAAAATAAACAAAAAAAAACAAAGTTACCAGTATTAATAGACGTGGTAAACTTCATAAATATAACTTTGAGCAAGACTGGAAAAAAAAATTCTGTTAAGTTCTATAAGTTCGGATAAATAACAACAACAGCTAAATATAAACTATATACAGTATATGAGGTAGTCTACTGAATCAGTCAGTCCATGGGCGTCGGAACCATTGTATGTGGGACAAGACCCACCCACTTTTTACGATCAATGATATTGGACCCACTCACTTTTATCATCTCTAACATTCAGCACATGTCTGTTTATCTACCCCTAATCGATAAACACTTTTTATTAAACACATGTTAGATGCTTTATTTTTCACTTTTCTAATATTTTCTTCATTTTTATTGAAAATAAATGCCTTTCCGATCTGATATGTGATGGGAAAAGGGAGAAGATTGAGTTCGGCGAAGGCGGACGCGAACCGCGGGTCGATTTGAGTCAAAACTATATGCTGTGTGTCCTACCCCTACACTACTGATGACCTCAATAATATGGCGATTTTTCGGTGATACGTTTAGCAAGCAGAGCGGTATATTTGTACTTAATGTAATTGGCATCTACTCCATTAAAACATTTCTGAGGACCCACCCACATTTTTTTTGCTTCCGACGCCCATGAGTCAGTCCTTAATAGCTCCAGTCCAGCAGAGGCAGGTTGTAGTACAAGAAGCAAAGTTTTTCTGCATTCTCTCCTTTCAAAGAGCTTCGTCTATCCTTATAAATATTTCCTATGGTCCGTTTTTATTATTTTTTTTAAATATTCATTTATCGGCCATCATAAATGCCGATACCAATAGTTTGGAAAATGCCTAATATCGGCCTGCCGATATATCGGTCGGGATCTAGTTTACATAATATATGTGTGTGCACTGTGTATAATTATTATGTATATATAAATAAACACTTCTTCTTGTATTCATTTAAGAAATATTTGCATGTATATACTGTATTCTATTTATATAATTTATCTTATAAATATTTTATATATAAATATAAATTTTTTCTTAAATATACACATGCATGTGATTGTGTATTTATATATTCACGTAATTATTATACACAGTACACACACATTATGTAAACACAAACCTTTATTTTGGATGTGATTAATCGATTGCCCGGCACTAATTATATTAAATGTGCCCTCTTATCTTATCTATTTCTTTCATGGATTTTTATGGTTTGAACGTGGAACAAGTCATTCTGACATTGAACTTTAACCAACACTATTATCAGGTTTATTTTATTCTTAGTACAGATAACTAATTGGTTTAGGGGCAAAAATAGATAAAAATTAATTTGGTTCAGATGGAACAATAGGTAAAAGTTAATTTGGTTCAGATGTAGTATTAGCCTTCAGATGGACATACATACCTAAGCAAGTCTCTTCAACTTTGATCTAATTCAGTTGACTTTCAGCTTTGGGGAACAGAATCAGACAACTGACCCAACAGACTTACAGTAAAGACAAATCCAATGAAAAACATTTTAGTGTAAGCCTCGAGTAAAGCTGCATGGCAATGTATGTCGCCATTACCATAAAACACAAAGAGATCGGCTTGAGCGATTGAAAAGGTTCTGTGAAGAGTACCTCTTCAGGTGAGACTTGATTAAACAAACAGTGAGTAAACATGCATAATTGCTTTGTTAATTTAGCAAATAAATGACCAGTTACTGAAGCAAATCACCTTTCTGTCGGGTTATTCTACAAAACGAGTGCCTTTCATTAACATGCATACCGATAATCATGAATAACTGCTGATATAGTTGAAAAACATGTTGTGTCCAAAGGTTATGCATCACTCCAGTTACCATCATAAATAATATTAAACTGAAATCATCCTTCTTTCAGCAAATTAACTCTGCAGGGACATATAAATATATTTTTCTCTAACTATAGAAGAGCTTAAAGGCACAATATCTAAGATTTTTGGATTAATGTATCCAAAAACCACTAGAACAATGTTATACATTTTGTCGACTTGTGTACTTACATTATTCCAGATCTTTCCAAGAATGTTTAAATTCAGAGAAATTAGCAATTTTAAGCAGGACACGGACCGTGTCTGTGCGTTGCCTATCAAATGCCATCATACCTGCGTTAACCTCGATTTTATATTTTGTAGAAACCATGGAAACACCAAAAGCGCTTTAATATATTATGTGTTTTATTAGACATGCGAGCAACTGTTTGGATACATTAATCGACAGAAAACTAATCGTTATATAGCTCAACACAGTCAGTCTTATTGTTTGAATCTTGTGTTCTTGATTTACTGTGAGTACCAGAGGTGCAGGAAGATGTTTTAGGTGGTGTGTGTGTGTGTGTGGGGGGGGGGGGGTACTGATATCTATACATATCAGTATGTTTTGGGAAACTTTTTCTTGTCAGTACTAGAGCTCACCAACTCCAACCTTGGAGAGACTGTGTATCTGTGTATGTGTGCTGTATTCTGTGTTACAGATCAGTATTGGATGTAGATTACGGGCATCCTAAGAGATGGGTGGCAAACTGGCGCCTGGCTCCAGAATCTGGAAGGTGCCTAAATCCGGGGTGAAAGCGTCAACAAGTGATATATGGACACGTGCATCTGATTAACTGACAATGTGTGGAAATTTACCATGACTGTTCAATTTTCTCTGAGCCAATCAGAGTCATCCACCTGGCAGTAATGACGTGGCTAGACCTTGAAAACAGTAGAACTGTTGAGAAATTGTATGTACAATAGGCGAGTAGAGGGAAGGCTGGATTGCGACCTCCTGGAGAGACTCTGACGCTGGCTCTACCAATGAAACTGCAAACTATTCTTCAGCAAATTCTCTTCATTTGATTGAACTACTTGACTAATGGTCTTCTTTCAACATATCTGGTCTCTGGGTCTTAAACTGTTACCCAGTGTTGCCACAGTTACTTTGAAAAAGTAATCTGATTACAGATTACGCCTTTAAAAAGTAATTTAGTTACTTTACAGATTACTTGATTTTAAAAGTAACCAAGTTAGATTTCAAGTAACTTTATTAGTTACATTCAGCAGTTGCTGACAACACCCCTGCCGCCTCAGCATAAAAATGACAACCGTTTTTGCCAGCACTCACTTTATTGGAAGTGCATTTTTAACAGTAATGTCAACAATGTATCTCCTTACATTTTAAGTTGGAAAAAAAAATATGATTTAATAAAAAATGTAATAAAGACAGTCTTTCTTGACTTCACTTTACATAAATACTCTCCCCGAGACACAAGAAGAAAGCAAAAATATATATTTTTACTAAGGAAAATGACAAAAATAGTAACTCACAGTGACTTGGTTAAGTTACTTTAATCTGATTACTGGTTTGGAAATAGCAACGTGTTAGATTACTCGTTACTGGAAAAAAAGTAGTCAGATTAGAGTCAAGTCAAGTCAACCTTATTTATATAGCGCCTTTAACAATGCAGATTGTTTCAAAGCAGCTTTACAGTGTTAAACAGGAAAATAATGCAACAATTTTATTCAGCCGTATAGCCATTCTGGAGAAAACGGTGATGTCCTCAGTTCATTTCAATTATCATACAGTGACAGTGTGGGCTTTAGATCAGTAATTAGATCAGTAATTTATTTTAATAATTAGATTTATTTGGATATTTAGTTGAAAAATTTAGAAAAATTTAGTGTAACGCGTTACTAAGTAATGCGTTACTGGCATCACTGCTGTTACCCCAACACTACTATACTTCTTGTAGCCATTAAAACACGTATTTAGTTTCATGCTTAAATACTATTTTTGAATTTCTTTTACGTTGATTATGAAAAGTGAAAAGAGTGCGAAATAGCTTATGTGAGAAGACATGGGGTCAGAAATGATTTTGATCACTTCATTAAGTTTTGTTGAAATTATACGTTTTGTATAAATTGTATATTAATTTTAATCAATGTTTCATCAACCAATTGCCTGAATTTAATAAATAATAAGCAAATATAGCAGACAATGACATGGAGGCGCCGGCGCCGCTTGAACAACATCTTAAATAACACAACTACTAGAAAAAAAAACCTTTAGTTGGGGGCAGCCCTAGCAACTCATTTCAGATAGGCCTATATTCGAAAAAAGGGCATTCTGGGTTGAGCGCGTGGCGCTGAGCGGATGAGCTTTAGAAATTAATGTAATCTTCAGAAAGGCACTCTCCACATGGAGGAAATATTACCGCTCTTTTTACACACACACCGCACAATATATAACCTCATGCATGTTTTAAAAACACAATTCAACGTATAAATAATACTTTTTAATGGGCCACGTAAACTGTTTATTACAAATAAATTACTAAATGCTAAAAATTAATAAATGTATGTGTGATGACACAATACACATGACAAGACAAGAAAAACTGTAAAGCTGCCAACCCTGTTACCATCAGCTCTAAACTGTATTAGCTATACAGTAGACTGACTTATTAATATTGATCAATGTAGCTTGAGATGCACAATGCAATTTACCTAGACTTGACACTGGATATTTAAATCCCATGCGGTGGATGCTCAGAACAAAAACTGAAAAAAAAAAGTTCCTTCTAAAGCATGTCATGATCCCAAGCAGAAGTTTCAAAGCAAAAACAAACAAAGCAGACAAAAGAGGTGACAGTATAAAAAAAAAAAAAAAATAAAAAAAAAAAAAAAAAAATCACACGAGCACTTAAAAAACATTTGGTAAAAAGAAATTCCCTTTAAAAAAAAAAGAAAAAGAAGGATCAATCGTAAAGGCATCCGTATTTCACAGACTGTGTTTCCATTAGGGATGGATTCGGCCGTATAATATTGGGCTTTTTGACGGGGTTCGGTTTCTACCAAACCTTAGAATTATTTTCCACCGAACTGAACCCTAGGCTTGCACTACGGGAAGGTGTTTACAAGGTGGACCGTTCGAAAGCAGTCGGCTGTGAGAAAGTGAAAATGGAACGTTTTGTCTCGTGAGCAGAAAAAGTGTTGTTTGGCAGTACTTTCAGTCAAAAGAAGGCGATTCAAGTTGAGCTACGTGTTCAATTTGCAATGCCGATTTGTCTCGTGGTGACAAGGACCCTAAACAATAGCCGCTGTTAAAACATTTGCATATGAAACATCCAAAAGACAACGAGTTGTGCATGAAGGAATCTACAGACAGAAGCCAAAATGCAGCAACTTCAGGTATGGCAAAGGAAGTACAGTCATCCTGGCATAGTGTTGCCTATTCTTTCTTTTTTTTACAGTTAAAATAAAATGAAAAATAGACTGCTTTGGACGTTGTTTACTTCATTAATGTGTTTACTGTGATAATGGACTGAGGATGGGAGTAGGATTCGGTTTCGGCAGAATCTTAACCAGTGGATTCGGTATTCTGCCAAACCCCAAGAATCTGGAATCGATGCATCCCTAGTTTCCATCCACCTGTTTGTATGCATATAAAGGGATATTGCATAAAAAAAACATTGGTTGGACATGCCAACAATTCTTAAAATGCATATAAAAATCTTATGCGCTCAATTATTTTTGCACAATTTTTTTTTTTATCCGATATGAAAGACCTTCGCATAAGCTACATTGGAAACACATCTGCCAAATAAATCTCTCAATGCACCACAAAAAAACTCACGTGACTTTGCCTCAACAGATATGATTGGATAACCGTACTAACTAGCTGACATTACACAGCATCTCAAATGTTGGTTTGGTCATTCTGAAATGCCTGAACCAAAGTCTGTCATCAAAATGGTTGGGTTTAATTCCCTTTGCAGAAGAGTCTCAAACAATTGCATTCCCAAACACCAGGCATCCAAACGCAAGATAACATGACAGAGTTTATTGCGTTTCATCTGCGCGCTCTGAGCCACAGTGGCTTCCACGATTGAAGCAACTTCCATTTATAATACAGATATTTTGCTAATATTTCCCAGGAAGTTCCGAATTTGTTCTCTTGAAGACATGGGATGGAAACGCTGCTTTAAAATCACAAATGTTTAACGCAATATTCCAAGTTTTGCTTAAGTTAAATTTGCAATTTAGCGTGTGATGCCTTTCCACAGTTATTAAATGGTTAGTTCACCCAAAAATGAAACTTCTGTCATTAATTACTTACCCTCATGTCATTCGACACCCATCTTCGGAACACAAATGAAGATATTTTTGTTGAAATCCGATGGCTCACAAAGGCCTCCACTGGCAGCAATGACATTTCCTCTCTCAAGACCCATAAAAGGTACTAAAGAGTTTTTAAAAAGTTTAATGTGCGAGAATATGACGTAGAGCCGGCATTCTCATAGATATATATACGTTGGATTCTACATTGATTGTGCTTTAGGTCTTGGCGTAGTGCTCAAAATGGTGCTAAAGTGTGCATTTCCTGGATGACCAAACCGTGAGAAACAAATAAGTGCACGTAAAAGTGCCTTATCAAAGCCGGCTCTACGTCATATTCTCACACATGCGTCGTGGTGCTTCGTGAGTTCACTTCAGAGGTCCAGACGGAAGACAAGAACCTGATGAATTAAGTAGTTATTTTGATTTTTTTTTGCGCGCCAAAAATATTTCTCGTCGCTTCATAAAATTATTGTAGAACCACTGTAGTGAGATGGACTTATTAACGTCTTTAGTACCTTTTATGGGTCTTGAGAGAGGAAATGTCATTGCTGCCAATGGAGGCCTTTCTGAGCCATCGGATTTCAACAAAAATATCTTCATTTGGGTTCTGAAGATGAACACAATGGAAAGGCCTCCATTGGCAGCAATGATATTTCCACTCTCTCTTACAGGTGTCGAACGACATGAGGGTAAGTCATTAATGACAGAATTTTAATGTTTGGGTGAACTAACCCTTTAACATCGTAAATCTAGCTCTATTTGTAAAATTTGAATTGGTACGTTTTCAATGTACATTTATAACACTATACTTTGAGTTAGTGTTGCCAAAAATATCGATATTTTGATATGTATTAATACTGAAATATCAGCGAATTTTACATGCCTCCTCTCACTAACTTCAGTTGAATAATGTTGCCGTTACATGTCCTGAATTTCTGCGCATTCCCACAGGTTTCACGCACACACCAAAAGCGCAAGCATCACAGATACATAACATCCACAATACATACATAAAGCCGCCTCTCAAACAGCTCGCAAGTGATAAATTGACAACTCTTTCGTGGCTTATTGCGCTTAAACAATCAAAATGCCCATCTTGCCAAGTATTCAGGTAAATACAGTCAGTTTTAGAGAGTAAATAGTTGACAAAATGCATGTTGTGTAACAGTATATTGGATCCGTGCATAAGCTCTTCAAGTGACAGCAGCCTAATAAACAGCTGTTTGTCATGTTAATCAAAGAACAAAAGACAAAGAGAAAATCACTCGCTGCCCTTGACTGAATAACTTTTGGAGCTTTAATTGTAAGCATTAATCTGTACATAATTTTTACAATGAAAACTATCCAGTGTTATTTTACATCTGATTACTTTCATTATTGTGACAACACTACTTTGTGTTATATTACCTTGGTATTAAATTTCACTGCATGAGTGTTTCTAATACAACGGCTAAGGAAATGATGCCAAATTTGACATATTTCTGTCTTCTGACCACCGTAATCCATCTCTCTATATTTTTTTCCTCTTTTGGAAAGTCATAGAAATGCTATTGTGGATTTTGTTGCTATTCGAGGAAATGGGAATGTTAAAATTATATTTGCTATTTGTTTACCCAACTATGACAACTTCAGCTTCTAAAACCCCGGAAATGTGAAAAGGGACCATTGGGGTGAGGATGAAGTGAGGGGTGGATGGGAATGAATTCTGTGTTTGTGGGCAGCATTTCTGGTCTGAGACAGAGGGACTGAGAGGAGGCCTGGAGGACTGTCACATGATACAAGAGAGGAGGGGAACTGCAAATCTGTCGTTTCCTGCTGAAAAAGTGCCTTGTTGGCAAGATTAAAAACGCTCTGATCTCAGAGAGCGAGAAGGAAGAGAGGAACAGCGACACTGACAACAGACAGACAGAAATACATTTCCCTCTCTGAACGAGTCAACAGGTAACCAAAGAAAACAGGGGAAAAAAAGGAGCAGAGATGATGAGAAAGGAGAAAAGAAATAAAGCGAGAACTGGGGAAAAAGTTATTCAGGAAGTAAATATTAATTCAAGAATATTCATTTGTTCCATAGAGAAACTCTTTAAACGATAATGTACAGCTTTCACCACTATGAACTCTGAGACTTAATTAAGTTGGTCTCTATATTCACTTAACTATTTATGTGATATTTTGCAATACACTAAAGTATACTTATGTTTATACTTATAATGAAACATTATAAATCAATAGTTTGATGTTGTTCCCTCATTTTCATTTGCAATGCTTCATGGGATGAGTAGTTCACTCCCTCATTTACTTAAAATCAAACTGTTTAATGTTGTGGTTTATCTCAGAGATGTTTGGTACGATTCAAGGCTTTTTATTAAAGCATTTCATAAAATCTCTATGGAGAAAATGAAATTGAAAAAAAAAAATTACCCCTTGAACCAAAATAGTCACTGTTAAACGGAAAGCAAATGGCAAAAGAAGAGATTAATATAGAAGTAAAATGCAAAGACAAGTGCTCTGTTCCCAAAACTAGTGAGCTGCCTTGCTGTTTATTTGACAAAAGCAGCAATTTCACATGCAATATAAACATGAATTAGATGGGAGACTTGACCCGCATTTGATTTTTATTCGAGTCTGGCATAAGCTATGTCGCTAGATAGAGCAACCATTGACTACCATAGTATTTCTTTCCCTACTATGGTAGTCAATGGTTGCTCTATCTGCTTGGTTACAAACATTCTTCCAAATAACTTATTTTGTGTTCAGCAGAACAAAGAAACTCATACAGGTTTGGAACAACTTGAGGGTGAGTAAATAATGACAGAAGTTTCATTTTTGGGTGAACTATCCCTTTAAAATTTGTGTACACTATAGCTGTGTCCCAATTCAGAGGTTGCATCCTTCGAAAGACTCATCTTCGAAGTCTGCGAAGGTCGAACCAAGTGTTGTTAAATGGGACGGTCTAGCCTTCAGAGGATTTAAAAAAAGTTATATTCAACTGTCTGAAAACACAACAGGATTCACAACCTTTCTAAATATATTCACCAATATACAATCCACATTGGCCGCAATGAAACTTGGCTAGGCTAGGCTCCGAAGGATCCGCTTGTACTATCCTTCGTGTCCCAAAAATAGGATGCATTTGAAGGAGCTTTCAAATTGAGACAGCCTTCTTTGCGTCACTGTGACGCCTCCGAATTTGGACACAGCTTATATTTTATGCTCAGAGTATTGTGTGTTGCAATACATTCTAAGTTTGTTTTATCCATGAATCCTTCATGCAATGCTGCTAAAACGAAGCAACTTAGAAGGAGACATTAAGGGTGTGTTCACACTTGTAGTTCGGTTCTCTTGGAATACATTTAGTCCTAGTTCGCTTTGCGTTCACAGTCACACAGCCATTTTAAGACAAACTTAAAGATACAGATACGTATTTTGGAACTTACTGAACATCCAAAACAATGCAGTGTGCTGGGCTAAATGTGCTCGTTATATGCATGTACGTATGATGGCATTTTGCTTATAAAATGTGTAAATGAGTCAAAACAATGGCAGGAATCTCTCCATCACACACACAATCGAAGATCTGCTGCGAGGAGACGCGTTTCTGACGCCTGTACTGAACTGTGATTGAGCATTCTGTCCTTTTTAAGCCTTGTTTATACTCGACGCGTCCGCACGAGCGCGAGGGTGCGTGCGGCGAAAATGGCGTCATTGCGGAGTGGGCGATAGTGCGCGTTGAGTACGCGAGATCCCATTTTGCGTGGCGGTGTGCAGCGCATTTTTTGTAACTTTTCGCGTGGCTCCGCATCCAAAGATGCACGAGTTGTAGGCGAATCTAGCCGAGCATGACGTCTCATCCCACCGGCACCCAGTTTGCACATACAAATTAGGTGCTTATATGTACAAAACGAGCCTACAAAAGCATAAATAAGCCCTTTTATTGAAAATAAAGATCCATGTTTAATAAAAAAATTTCACGAAACTAAATGAAAATGTTTAGTGAAATTAGGAAATATTTAAGAGATTGTTAATTTAGTTGTATACATGTGTACATACATTTTGTTCTCATGTCACAAGTAATAATATCGAGGTTTACTGAGTTTTACACAAATCTTTTGTAGTGTGGTTTTTGGTGAGGTGTACTTAAATAAATATCATCACCTGTGTACATCCCTCTACTTCTCACCGCTGTTTCCTGATGGTTTAAAGAACAATTACTCCGAGTCGCCCTCTGTTGTTTCAAAGAATAGCACAACCGTGAACGTCAAGTATAAATGCCTCGTCCGTTTGGGGAGGAGCGCGTGCACAGTCAGCGGAGGTTTGCGCTGCGGAGTCAGACGAAAGTATAAACAAGGCTTCAGAGTCGCGTCTTGTTACATCACATTCTGTTTTTAATTCATTTAAAAATCTTCTTCCATCTTTTCAGGGGTCTCGGTCGGCTTGTTTGGTGCATACCAGAGTTCGGATGGCAGCGTTCACACTTCAAATGAACCGCACTAACAGAGCAATCGCACCAGAATGTTTTAATCGAACCAAACCTGCCGAGTGTGAACACACCCTAAGTTGCTGTCTACCTTTTGGAACAGGCATCTTGTTGGTAGCGAGCTTGTGAGGCCTCAAAATGCTGTCTCGGTAGGCAGCTCAGTAGGTTTTGGAGCAGAGCTACAGAGGACAACAACTAAAGACAAATTACCATTCTTCCCCTTCAGGATGCAAAGATGCAGACCAAACAGGCAGCAGGCAGAAAAGGAAAGATTAAAGAGAGGGAAAGAAGAAAAGAAAAATAAAGACAAGAAGACAAATGAGACGGCAGTTCTCTGCACTGGCGACTACAGTGGACACAACATTTCTGATGACAGAGCAAAAGTTTCAATTAAAACTCCCGGATAAAGGGGAATTTGTCATATAATCAAATACTGGCACTGAAATATTGATTGGTACTAATTGTTTGATTCTTGCTTTTCTGGGGGTTTTATGGATTCATAAATAGCCGTTTTACTAAAGACGCATTTGGGAGTTTGGTTTTAAGCAGTGAAAAAAACGAACATTTCACAATGAGATCCAAAAAGTACATGAAGGTGAAAATAAAGCTGCCCTGTTTTTGAACTACTGGGCTCTTACCAGACGGGATCTTCGTTGACGGCATCGTCGTACCAGAGGATATAAAGACAGAACAGCCCCACAATTAATGCGTGGACAGTGGACACCAGCCTGAGGACATAAAAACAACTCCATTATTCCCAGACAAGAGAATCATTTGGATCTTGAACCTGAAAAGAATATATATAATTTATCTTATATATTAATATAACATATTTCTTAAATATATACAGTACATGAACGTGTGTATTTATATATACATAATAATTATACACAGTACACACACATATACATATATATTATGTAAACACAAACTTTTATTTTGGATGCGATTAATCAATTGCCCAGCACTAAGATTTACATATCTTATTACAAGCTTCTAGTTTTTAAGATAGTCTCATCTCACCAACTAAACTGTCTTTCAGTTTTCAACTGAGACCTGGAATTTGCCTAGAAATGTATTTTAAAAAGTGAATCCCCTGTAAAGTAATTGTATAATTTGCATGCTGGGTAGAACGAAATCTGCATTAGGAATATCACATAGATAACATAATGCTGACACAGAAGGAAAAAATGTATCTATGGTAGATAGCGCACAGTGAATGAATCTGATCCATTAGTGTGTTTGATTGTGAACATTGTCTGTGGACTGTCGACCTTTGTATCTGTTATCTGAGTGTTGAGAAACCATCTAAGAAACTTCTCACCATTTAACAGAAATCCAATGTGTTGTTTTATTTATTCTCTGTTCTATTAAGGTAAATCTTGTGAACAAAACAATCAAGGTTGACAAGCTTGACAGGAAATACTTTGCTATCAGATAACATCAAATGAACAATTCAGCCTTATTTTCATCCCATGATGGTGTGAAAAATGTATCATCGTTGAAGCGAAAGGTTTAATGCTGGGTGGTTTCAACCCATGTTTGGACCAGTATTTTTAAGTTAAATTTTCAAACTCAACAGTTGGGTTTGTCCATATTTGGCTCAAACATGGGTTGAAACAACCCAGCATTTTTTGGTGGGTGTAGGAGTGTAGGTGTACGCAAGCTAATTCACAACAGATAAAATCTTTTTTTTAAACGATTGTGCGAAATAGGTTGTGTGTTCACAAAACACTATAATTATAAATATATTATTGTACCATTGTTAAAAGCAGTGGATGTTAAACAGTCTTTCAAAAATTAAATGCAGTCTTTATAGGGGAAGAAAGAAAAGCTACAGCTGCATTTTAACCAGCAGTTAAAGCAAGTTGGTTGTGTGCTTTCATTACAACATTAAAGCATTGAGATTTGCTGACAGAATATCATATCAGTTTCATTCACTAAACACTTCATGACTTTTAAAGCAATGCAGGATGTCAAAACTGGAACAGGGGTATTTAGTATCTTCTAAAACCAAGTCAATAATCTTGTGCGTTTGACTTCTAACATTATAACCATTTAAATTGCTGTACAGAGACTAATCTCTTGTGGTGTAAGGTCAAAGTTAACCAGGTTCAAAAGATTAGAAAGAGGAAAGGTGATTAGAGGAAAATGCCATTCACCTGAATTTCACAATACAATAAAGAGATCACTAGACCTCACTTGTGTCGGCCTACAGTGCATCCGGAAAGTATTCACAGCGCTTCACTTTTTCCACATTTTGTTATGCTCAAGCCTTATTCCAAAACGGATTCAATTCATTATTTTTTCCCTAATTCTACAAACAATACGCCATAATGACAACATGGAAGATTTGCACAGCCATTTTCAGATCTCTCCAGAGATGTTCAATCGAGGGTTTAAGTCTGGGCTCTGACTGAGCCACTCAAGGACATTCACAGAGTTGTCCCGTAGTCACTACTTTGTTATCTGGGCTGTGTGCTTAGGGTCGTTGTCCTGTTGGAAGATGAACCTTCACCCCAGTCTGAGGTCCAAAGCACTTTGGAGCAAGTTTTCATCAAGTATGTCTCTGTACATTGCTGCATTCATCTTTCCCTCGATCCTGACTAGTCTCCCAGTTCCTGCCGCTGAAAAAGATCCCCACAGCATGATGCTGCCACCACCATGCTTCCCTGTAGGGATGGTATTGGCCAGGTGATGAGCGGTGCCTGTTTTCCTCTAGACATGATGCTTGTCAACAAGTTCAATCTTTGTTTAATCAGACCAGAAAATGTTGTTTCTCGTGGTCTAAGAGTCCTTCAGGCGACCTTTTACTGAGGAGTGGCTTCTGTCGGTCTGCTCTACCATACAGGCCTGATTGGTGGAGAGCTGCAGAGATGGTTGTTCTTCTGGAAGGTTCTCCTCTCTCCACAGAGAAACGCTGGAGCTCGGGTTCTTGGTCACCTCCCTGATTGAGGCCCTTCTCCCCCAGTTGTTCAGTTTGGCTGGGTGGCCAGCTCTAGGAACAGTCCTGGTGGCTCCAAACTTCTTCCATTTACGGATGTTGGAGGCCATTGGGACATTCAATGCTGCAGAAATGTTTCTGTACCCCTTCCCCAGATCTGTGCCTCGATACAATCCTGTCTCAGAGAAGGTCTACAGCCAATTCCTTGGACTTCATGGCTTAGTTTGTGCTCTGACATGCACTGTTAACTGTGGGAACTTATATAGACAGGTGTGTGCCTTTTTTCATGTCCGATCAACTGAATTTACCACAAGTGGACTCCAAGGAGCATCTCAAAGATGATCAGTGGAAACAGGAGCACCTGAGCTCACATTTGAGTGTCATGGCAAAGGCTGTGAATAATTATGTACTTGTGATTTGTTATTTTTTTTATTTTTTAATACATTTGCAAATATTTCAAACAAACTTCTCTTTCACGTTGTCATTATGGGGTATTGTTTGTAGAATTGAGGAAAAAAATTATGAATTTAATCCATTTTGGAATAAGGCTGTAACATAACAAAATGTGGAAAAAGTGAAGAGCTGTGAATACCCTGTAAACTCACGGACTACAACATTACCAATGATATTCGAAGGCTTGTTTGTACTTTTGAAGATGTTTATCATTCAATTAACAATTATCATCGCATACCTGCAGGTAATACTAGGAAAGACCAAAAAAGTTAAATCTGAAAAACAAAAAGTCCTGCACACTATCAATACTTGTACTTATACCGTACCTATATGCCTGATGAAGGTCATTAAACCGAAACGTTGCAAAAAAAAACAAAACAGTTTGATATTGTTTGCAAGTATTGATAGTGTGCGGGACTTTCTTTTGTTTTTCTGACAATCAAAAAAGAGAATTCTTTCATATGACTGGATACAGTAATTCTAAGGAGGACATTTTTCATCTTCAAACCAAACTTGTGCCTTCAGCCGACAAAAGTTTAAATCCCATCTGGCTAGCGTGCTTCCCATGTTTACTCATTAGGTCAGTAGGCGGAGAGTAGGCGTCTTTTTGTGGCTGTTTGAATGCATTCAATGAGCGTTTACACTACGAAAGCAATCCGGTCGAATGGGTTTTCGACTACCTCTGGATGTGGCCGAAAGTGGAAAAGCTTAAAGCATTTTACACCCTGTTTACACCTGTATTTAGCGTCATCCACTTATGATCCGATTGACCAAAATGCAACTTAAAAGGTTAGTTCTGTCATCATTTACTCACTCTCAAGTTGTTCCAAACCTGTATACATTTCTTTGTTCTTCTGAACACAAAGCAAGATATTTGGAATAATGTTTGTAACCAAGCAGAAAGAGCAACCATTGACTACCATTGTAGGGGAAAAAATACTATGGTAGTCAATGGTTGCTCTATCTGCTTTGTTACAAACATTCTTCCAAATATCTTCTTTTGTGTTCAGCAAAACAGCAGAAACTCGTACAGGTTTGGAACAACTTGAGGTTGAGTAAACGATGACAGAATTTTCATTTTTGGGTGAACTATCCCTTTAATACCAGGTGCAAACAGGGCCTAACATTTTCTCTAAGTTCTAAAGTTTCTAAGTTAAACGTTAGCAATAATATTTTCTTCAAACACCTTGAAATATTCATAATTGACAGCATCATCTGAATAGTTACATCAGCATGTTTAAAAACTCTTAATTCGATTCCAGGGAATCGAGATCGAATCGAGATGTGGCTCCCTAGATCTGATATTTTTCTCTTATTTTCTAATAAAGAAATAAGAATATTTTGTCTTCAACTGATTTATTGGGTTGTTTTAAATATAAAATCAAGTCAAGTCACTTTTATTTATATTACGCGTTATAAAAAAAACAAGCAGCTTCACAGTAATAAACAGGAAAATAATGATCAATGATGCAAACGTCACTAATTCAAATTCTGCTGTAAAGCAGCTCAACAGATCACAATAGTCTCATTATTCAGCTCAAGTCAGTTTAGAATTAAGCATTACAACATAAAATCAGTGATACATTGAATGCATTTTATATTAAAAAATAACCTAGAGGAGCTTGCTACTTAAAAAAAGGGTTAGATTGACAAAGATTTGATATAAATTGGTTATATTAGACAAGGCAGCCTCATGTGCTGGATAGTATACAATCAGACAACATACATTTTACTATGCTATTCATATTTTTTCTTAAGAAGAATGTTTGAGAACTTCTTAGGAATGTTTCCAAGCAAGTTCTTAGAGTTTCGCTTGAGTTTAATCCTAAGATCTCAAGATAATATTTATCTTATGAACTTCATGAACCCACTAGCATTATTCATTCATGTTATATTTCACAATATGTGACTTCCTTTAGAACTGATATGTGTGTTACAATGGAATAAATAATGGTCAAACTTGTAAACAAATATAGACATACACAGTGTATGTCTATATTTGTTTACAAGTTTGACCATTATTTATCCATCCATGTATATAGAACGACCCATCCATTTCTATTTATACTGTACACCCATCCATGCATTTCTACCCACATTTCTGTTCAGGCGGCTGTGATTTATATTGAGCTCATACCTGGAGTTCCAGTCGTTGAGTTTTTGTGGTGGAAGTTTCCCATAACCCTGCGTGAAGTTGGAAGACAGAACAGGACTGACGCAGGAGAAGAACAGCTGGAACCCCACAAAGCTGCCAGCCACCACATACACCTCTCTCATATCCATCGCTCACCTGCACAGGAGACATCACAACACACACCGTCCGTCACACTCAGGCAATGATCGAATGATCGAGTGTTTTTCTGCCGACAATGGGCAAACTCTTACCGGTCAAAAGCACGACAACAGTGCTGATTGACGGCTCATTCATTTCACAAAGACTATGTGCTAAGAATTAATCTGTTTGTGAGAAAAGAAGTAGACTGACAAAGAAAGTTATTACACATGTAATATCGTGAAAGCAGTTCATTGTTTTCCAGAAAGAAGATTATGTCGGTGGGAAAGAGTGACGGAAAATGTGAGAGCAGGAACAGAAAAACAAACTGTAAAATACATTTTGTATTTTGAAAATTGTAATAATTACTTATTCCTTCTGTTTACACTAACTAACAATAGTCAAAACAGTTGATGACAGCAAATGAAAATTGAGAACTTTAAACATTTACATTTATGCATTTGGCAGGATTTTACCCAGATTTACATACAATTCTACTTAACTGCCATTTCCCCCTCATCTTCTAATTATAAATAAAAATATTTTGTATCCCCAAAAATATGAAATGTTCTTTTTTTTCTTTCTTAAAAAAGCCCTTAAAAGGCACAAGAAGACTTTTGGATTAAAGTATCCAAAAACCACTAGAACAATGTTATATATTTTGTTGACTTGTGTACTTACATTATCCCAAATGTTTCCAAGAATGTTTAAATCCAGAGAAATTAGCAATTTTAAGCAGGACACGGACCATGTCCGTGCATTGCCTTACTTGCCTATCAATGACATCAAACCCACGTTACCCTCGATTTCCAGTTGCATTTTGTAGAAACCATGGAAGCACCAAAGACGCTTTAATATATTATATGTTTTATTAGACAGGTGAGCAACTGTTTGGATACATTCATAGACAGAAAACTAATCATTGTTATATAGCTCAACACAGTTAGTCCCCGTCCACACAAAGACGCGTTTAGCTTTATACGTAAAAATGTTGTATGGCATCAGAGTGGATAAATCTGAAACCGACACCCTTGCGTTTTTGTGTGTACAGCCAATCCGTATATTTTGTGAAACGGTGATATCATCACACCACGTCCCACACGGTAAAGACTAGAAGGGATACAACTACGGGCACCGGGCATGCGCATATCAATATTGCGTCATTTAATTACTGTATTTGCATTATTGTAAGGGTAGGTTTAGGGTTGGGGTAGGTGTAGGCGTTAATAAAACACAATCTGGTAAGTCGCAAATGTATTTATTGTTGTTTTAGCGTGAGATTTTGCCTCACTTTCTACCATTGCTGTACCCCTTCTAGCCACAACTCTTCTTCTCCTCCATTTTTAGTGTATTTCTGTGGCAGAATTACAGCACCACATACTGGTCTGGCATGTATACTACATCGTTTTGACTCGGTTTCACTGGTTTGGTGTTTACGCAGTTATTTCTTGCGATGAGGGAAAAAAAAGATTGGATAGGGAAAGCTCTGGCTTCGTGTAGATGTGGCCTTAGTCTTATTGTTTAAATCTTGTTTTCTTGATTTACCACAAGTACTAGGGGTGGCACGGTACATGGAAAAAAAACGAACCGTTCGGTTCGCTTGTCTCGGTTCGGAGTGTGTGCGTCGCACGGTTCGCGCATGCGCAATGTATCCTCGTGCCCGTATGGACCTCAGACAGTGGGTGTCCTTTTCGCGAGAAATAAGAGGTGTGTGTGGACATACAGTAATGTAAAAGTGGAGTGCTGCAGGTCACGTCACATGTAGAAATGAAAGTGGGAGAGATAAGGAAGGCTGCCCGGAGTTGGAGGATGCGCTAGCATCGTATAGCAGGGCAGATGCAGTGCGGAGAGCGAGAGCCCATTGCGTGCCCATTGCGCATACACACACTGGGAGTGTTTGTCTCGCGAGTCGCGCAGCTGAACCGCGGCTCGTGGATTGCAAATACAGGCAAATATAGTCCATTCTGTCACATTTTCCGGTGTTCTCCTCCGACCCCTGTCTGTCTCGTGCTTTGATTTATGATGGGCAACATATATCTGCTGCAAATGCGACCGTGTTCCCCTCTGTCTCATACACACATGCATATGTTGTATATAAGTAATTCACATGATAAATGTAACATTTAAAAGTTAAGATATGCTTCTAGTTCTAATAATTTAAACATGCCTTTGAAGTTTGGGCAAAAACTTCTGGCAGTGTTGTGTTTTCGTGTATTTTATGTTATTTTTTCACAGCGCTGGATGTCATATGGTGATTGTGAAACACACGGGACACTTCATGGTGAAATGTGTTAATCAGGTCAGCTGAATTAAAGCCACAGTGGATTGTTCTGATCAAAATTGATATGATTAACATGAAAAATGTTACGCCAATGTGTCGGACTCGGCAGACAGCCAGTTAGGAAACAACTTGATATAACAATTTTTAATACTGTATCCTAAATTGTGGATGATTAAGCCATATATACCATATGCTGAAGTAAATTTCTGGAGTGTTAACGATAAAAAACAACAACAAGAACCGTACAGAACCGAAAACCGTGACCTTAAAACCGTGATACGAACCGAACCGTGGGTTTTGTGAACCGTGCCACCCCTAACAAGTACCATGTTTTACCATGCCTAATATCGATCTAGCTCACTGCAGTGTGAACAAGTGTCTCATAGTAGCCACCGAGCGAACGCATTATAACATAACTTTCAACACACTCAAATAATGTGTCTAATATGATAAAACAGCGCTGCGTTACCCCACATACACATGAGCGGAAGAAGTGGAAGAGGCCATCTCCGGCATAATAAAAGCGCCGCGAAATCCAGGCGTCATCTATCTACGCCTTTGTTTTGAATAAGCGACCTCTAGTGGTGAAAAATTACTATTGTGGCTTTAAAACAACACTTAAAAATCATCATAAATAGCTACTTAAAGTATGGATTACCTCCAAGTTGTCTAAAATCCCTTCTCATCTGGCAAGTACAATTCTCCTGAGACAGTAATTGTCACAACATTAACACATTTCATGCATTTTACATTCAGAAATTTGTGAGTGGCTTTCTACTTAATAAAAAGGTTAATTATACCATTAAGATTTATAGTGTAAAGTTTTGATTTTTGTATTATACAAAGCAACCTCATGTGCTACTAAACAACCAGGCAACAAAAACTATACTCTATTAATAATAAAATTATTCTTAAGAAAAAAATTATGTTCTTGGAAAATATTTAGTGAAGAGACTAAAATACTTTTATCCAGATAAGTGACTTACTGTATACATTGGACTTAATGTACAGCTTTTCCATTCAGTTCTTGCACACAGAACTGAAAACACTAAAAACTAAAACCACTAAAAATATTAGTCTTAAAGGAATGATGAATGCAAATAGAGAAAATTAAATGAATTTTGAGCTAAAACAACCACAGGAAACATCTCATATCTCAGGTCAATGTCTCCAAATCTCAGAAAAATGAGCGCCAGAGGCTAGAGGAATGTAATAAGTGTGTGTGTGTGTGTGTGTGTCATTATAGAGTGGGGTCACTGTCCCCCAGCATGCTGAAGAGTCATATTGAGTCATCTGGTATTTTTCAAGCTGTATCAAGCTACAACACACACACACTAAAGAAATACTACTAACCTGTGCATTAATGTATTTACAGTAAAGCATTTCTTAAAACTACATCAGCAATAAAAACTGATTTTAACCTAATCAACCAAAAATAAAACATATTTTTTTGACATAATGCATTATTTTTGTTTTGTATAGAATGCATGGTTTCCAAATACATTCTTCCATGTAAATGTCTGGCTGTTCTTTCCAATCTCTCGCATTTACTTGAACGTCCATTGCGAAACCTCTCATGATTGCGTCTAACGCAGAAACAATGGGCTCAACCACACTAATCCCACCAAAAATGTGAGTAAACAGCTGTACTTTATTAAGATTAAACTAGCAAAGGATTAAATCATTTACCCAGGTACTGACGAGACTGCAACAATAGGACATTGATTAAAGAGGAGCAGATTGGGTCATCATGATATCTTTCTTTAATCTAGTAACCAGGCTCCTGTTGCCCCAACTTAACACTTCCATTGTAAATCTATTTACAGACTAAAAAAGGTGACTTGCAACATGTGATCCCCTCTGGTGAGGGCACGTATGGAGCACATTCTGCATACTTTAGCGTGATGCATACTCTTGAGAGGAAATGTGCTACAGGTAACCTTTCTTCAACAAACAATCCACCACCACATAACCATTGACAACCATTCACAAGACTCTGCTGACAGGAACGATAGATTGTAGGGAATAAAGCACAAATGGACGTCGATTCCACAACATGATACGCTAGATGATGTTTCAATAACAAACCTGTGCATGCAAGAGGGTCATTCTGAAAGGTTACTGTTAAACTCTTGATGTCCCCATTTGATAGGCCCATCACTATGAAGTTTTAGTAGAGCTTGAACATCAGTTTAGGCTTGACTTCATTAAAATTGTCCTGGTTGACTAGTATCTATTTAAATGCCAGCAATTTATTATATATGACACATGCTAAAACACTGGGACCTGCCAACACAACAACTAAAATAGCGGTCAGTCATCTTTGAATGGATAAAGATAATAAGAAAGTTTTTTTC